>JACEFZ010028424.1:172500-312182 GCA_014155875.1 Cepaea nemoralis | reverse complement strand
TGCTAAAGACAATACATAAAAAAAGGAGGCAAAAAAACACAAGCCAAATGCAAACCGCAGACCAATCAGAGACAGCAAGATAAAGCTAGTGGCCCAGTCACGGAGCCCAAGCAACCCAAAACATCAGTATCTTGTCCGACACATGAAGAGAGCCTAGAGGAAGAATACAACACATATGAAGATAATGGGAGCCCAGACGAAAAAGACGAACCCACCTTAACTATCCTAGAAACGACTGCAATACAGGAAGCTAAATTCAATGAGAGGGACAGACAAGCTAGACTACTAGGCTAGGAGTACGAAGGTGACTGGCCC
This sequence comes from Cepaea nemoralis, assembly GCA_014155875.1. NCBI lineage: Eukaryota > Metazoa > Mollusca > Gastropoda > Stylommatophora > Helicidae > Cepaea > Cepaea nemoralis. Next base: position 311,867 of record JACEFZ010028424.1, on the reverse strand, counting down.
GCATGGAGCAAATAATACGAAATGGAAATGGATCGCCTCAGAAAACAAGAGCAAGAATAACACATACCAAAACTCCAAGAAGATGACACAAGAACACAACAAGAGGAAAGCTAACCAATAGTGATACAAGGAGTCCTTATAAAGACTGCAACATCAAAATCGAGTAGCCAGGAGCCAAAACTGACAAAGAAATAACCAGAGGAGACGGACTCAAAGGAAAAACTTGGCGGCCTACGAATCCCCCAGCTAGATGTCACAGATATAAACTCTGCAAATCGATAAGCCAGCTAATACTGGCGCAGAAAAACTTAACAAACTTATCCCGCACCATGAACCATCACAACTATAACCAACGCCACGGAGGCGGTTGAACTAGGTGGGAAGTTTCTTTTTTTTTTCTACAAATCGGAATCGGCAGATAATAATTTCTCTTCCCCCCCCCCCCCCCCCCCCCCCCCCCCCCCCCCCCCTTTCCACCACCACCACTGCTACAGATTGAACCAGGACGCACTGTCTTTGTTAAGCAAGAGCACTAACTTCTGTGTTCTTATGGTTCCAATTCTTGTGCACAATATTGCGTGCTCTTTTCAAGACGCTGGGATCAATTCTAACCCCAGGTTAATTTCCTAGGTTCATTAGTTTGCCATTGATTTCTGAATATTATGTTATATTTCTGAATATACTTTTTAAATTCATGTTGTTGTGTGCACTATATTTTCTTCTGATAAAATCATTTCAGTGGAGGTTTTTAAAACGTTTAATTATTGCCTGTTCTGTTTATTTAACATCCACAGAGAGTAGACATTCATGAAATGTTTTCTGTAAGTTTACTTAGCAGTACTTCGTAGCGGGATAACTCTGGAGCAAATACCATGTTACAGTTGTAAATACGCCCAATCAAAGAACAACATCAATTTATTGACTTAACATTTGGAGGGCTGCAGCCAAGTGTTGTTTTAATTAATTTACAGGCGTTTTCCGTGACTTGCAATCAGGTCGCATGTTACGACTTGCGCGAGATGTGGTTAGACCAAAAAACACTCCAAGAACAATGCGTTCGTGCGCACAAATACACACCACAACATGAACGTCTCTCGTTTTCCGTGCGTGTATGTGCACGACCGTGTGTGTTGTGTGTGTGGGTGGGTGGATGGATGGATGGCGAGAGAGATACAAAAACAAATTTGTATGGTGGACACGTTGGCATAGTCCCCGTGGAGACGGTATTTTGGTACGGGCCAGGAGTAAGGTCTCTACGCCAACCTCACTCCAACAAATGCATGTCATTTTCATTGTTAAAACAATCATCTTAATTCAAATTATGGGACTTAAGAGTTAAGGCTGTCTTCCACGGGATTCACCAACCAACACCCAACCATATTCTCAGCTGTGTGGCGTTGCTTAAAAAAAGTTGTTCTTTGTTTCTTGACATTTCTCGCAACGTTTCTTTCCTTGTTAAAATGTTTTTAGCTCATCAAGCGTTTTGTAATATTGGCGGGAATAGCCCAGGGTACGACATTAAGTAATAATGACATTAAGTTATACACTACTTCTACAATGCCTGTTCGTTATAATCTGGTTTGTGTTATGCATGTAGCATGGCACCGTAGCTTCTCTATTTACAAACTACCAACTGGAGCACTGCAAATGTTTATTGTCTGCCATTTCTATGCTCGTTTTCTTTAAGCCAATTATAAAGCTGCAATGATTGTAAAGACACTTGAACAAGCCAATAGTTTTTATTTAAGCCAATTAATAACATGCGATGACAAGCGGGACGCAGAAATAAGTAAGGATGGCAAAAAACAACGTTCAGCAATATGAATTATCTCCTCATATCTACATAGCTATCGTCAAGTTAAGAATAAAATAAAATTAAGAGTTTAAACAAAGAAGTCACAAACAATATATTGCACGATTTCTTGCCTGACATATTTCGCTACATCTCGTCAGATGCATACTGCAGAGTTATATCATATGAAGTGAATAAACGAAGGTACTTCAATTTTAATTCACCGCAAACAACCGCAAACAAAGAAGAATCCCTTCGAGCCTCATTTGCATCGGTCCGGCAATCATTTTCCGGTTTAGTGTTCGGTGGACTGCTAGACCGATCGATGGATGTTTTTAAGTTTTTGGCACTACGGGCCCTCACTGTCGACTTTGGCCGAAATACTAAATATATTTTTAAAAACTGTCATTGGGGGGGGGGGGGGGTCTTTGAGCCTGAGGAATTAAGGCCGCCTGGCTAGTGTAGTCGCCGCGATCTGTGCAGGTTAGAGTTTTTGCCCTGGACAGAATAAATTCAATACCTTATCGAAAATTCGAACCCGGGTCTCCCGAAGGAGAATCCGACATTCTAGCCACTCGACCAGTCTCTCTACTAAATACAGAATCACCGCTATTGTTCTAATGCGGAGTATCTAATTCCCTCGATAATCTAAAATTCAAAATGAAGTTTTCTTTCCGTTTGCATAGAAAGAGCTGGAATCGTCTAATTGATAATGTATCGATATATTTGAGTAATCGATTATTGTTCCTCGAATACTGTATACGAAACGCCTATGACAATTCATTCATTTAGTAGCATGTCCTTTGCAGAACCTCGCTCCCATAACATCCTTCCGGAAAACCTCTCGATCATAAGTAAGATGTCCCGCGTCCGATACACTCATTTGGAGATCATCTGCCTCATCTTGCATCCACCTTCTCTTTGGCCTTTCTCTTCCTCTCTTCCCAGACATATACCCCTCCTTTATTGTTCTCTCCAAACTTTCATGACGTTTCAAGTGACCAAAATATGTCATTTTTCTTTGTTTTGTCGTCTTTAATAGCCAACCTTCTTCAGTATTCAGCTCTTGAAGCATGAATGAGAATCATAATGTATTTGTTCTTTTCGTTATCCAAGATATTCTTAGAACCCGTCTATAACATTTCAAAGGCATCTATGCGCTGTTCAGCTTGTTTAGTAAGTGTCCAGGTCAATACAAAATATAAAACATAAGGTAGGCAGGGATTTCGCAGAGAAACAACTAATAAACGATCTTGTTACTATGCCTCACAAACAAAGATGTGGCCAACAATATGCCACTGTCTTCGGTGTAAAGTATGCTATTCAGAATCTGTATTTGTTGTTTCTCTGCACGATCTTAACCTTATCGATTTGTTACCTTTTATATTTCTAATTTTAACCTGTACTATATTTCTTATTAGGAACAACAGTAAAACTATTGTTTACAAGCCATGCAAAACATACCCTGGCTGTGATGTACTCTGTTCATTTGATTTAACCTTTTACGAAAAAAAGAAAGAAAAGACAGTAACATCCTTTTAAAATAACGTTAATCGATGAAAAGTCAGTCAGTCTGTTAGAATATTGAATTCAGCGTGGAACTGGCAGTAAGGAGATACATATTATAGGATAGGCAGCTACAGATTTAGCTGAACGCCCTCACTACACATCGAACTGTTAGAGTTGTGTTGTCTAAAACTGGCCTCATTTTTTTTCTTAATTGTTAATGATGGTTCATGTTGCAGAATCAGCATTGCTGATCAAATGCGTTTATGAAAGTCTGTTTCTTGCTTGAGTTGTTATATTGTCCGAAAAAGTTAGTAGGCATTGGCTGGTTCTCTTCAAGACGGACAGAAGTTTCGGATTGCTAGCTGGTCGAACATTTTAACATGTTTTCTTCAGCGTGGCTTTTAAAGTGATGGGTTAAAAATTGTTTTTCATATATTTCCTCCGTCTTTCTGGTACGCTGATAACGAGATACACGCGTTAGTTTGGACTTCAGCGTTGACTTTTCGTTCAGAATGCAATGGAAAACTACTGGACGTAAAATTGCCTATAAAATCAACCAGGGGTATAGGTTAATCACAACGCCTTGTAAAGTACATGCAGTAAAAGACTGTGTTCTCACATGTCTGTCTGATTTATCCCCGAAAAGTTACCACCTATTATAATGTACTAGCTGACCCGGCCCGGCTTCGCCCAGTCCCTGGTGGGGAGCATCTCATTTAATTCATATAAGTAGTCATATAAGTTCTCGTTCCCGTTACCGACTGTCTGTCTGTCTGTCTGTCTGTCTGTCTGTCTGTCTGTCTGTCTGTCTGTCTGACCCGGCCCGGCATTGCCCAGCTCCTGGTGTGGAGCATCTCATTTAATTCATATAAGTAGTCATATAAGTTCCCGTTCCCGTTACCGACTATCTGTCTGTCTGTCTGTCTGTCTGTCTATCTGTCTGCCTGACCCTGTCCGGCTTCGCCCAGTCCCTGGTGGGGAGCATCTCATTTAATTCACATAAGTAGTCATATAAGTTCTCATTAAATTCATACAACAAAAAAAGTAACTTAAAAGAATGTCCTTCCAGACACCATCCATTATTTTTAATGAAAACGCTTGCTAATCACCTGCATGACTACAGTAACTTCTTAAGCAAATAAAGATGAGTTACAATGTTATGCATTGTGCATTATTTTTATGAAAACTTTAAAAATGCCTTACAGTTTGTATCATTATTTATTATAACTCATATGCCGGTACATAACTATGGACACAGAGTTTATAAATCTTTGAAAACGATGCCACAATATGACTATAAGTTATACAGAAAAGTTATGCCCCTTGAAATAACTTTTACGGAGTTAGGTCCTCTGAAATATATACAATTATAATGAAAAATGAAAAATGAAATAATACTGAGTAAGCAGGCGATTTCACACTAAAAAACTATGACAGTTGACAGCTCTGGACTGAAAGGAAGGCGTGTAGAAAATTTCATCTCAATCGGATGGGCCGTTCGCGAGCGCACAAAGGACATACATAGATACAGACAGACATACGATCCTTATTTATATATAAGATGATGTAATTTAGAAGCTTTCTACGATACCTTATGTAATAAATGAACTCTGAGAGTGCCACGCACCAACTTCAAATGCCCCGCTGTGTAACATGGATATAACGTAATTGCTCTTAGAATATCACAGGCCACATATATTTTTTTTAAAATTTAAACTACCAGAAGACACCTCAGATGGCTCAAAAAGAGTTCTCTAATTTTGAAAATGACACAACGCTTAACAACATTCATTCTGATAAACATGTCGAGGCTGTTCTTCTTTTAAGCCAGTGGTTCTCAACCTTTTTTGATCCATGCACCCTTTCACCATATGTTCAGAATGTCATCCCCCCTTTCACATTTACTCCCTATAAATCCCCCTCCCCTTACACAGTATACGTAAAAATGGAAGCTAACTTTAATAACACACACTAGAACAAGTCTAGACGTCTGTATAAAACATGATTTGCAGGTCTACTTATGTTATAAAACGAATTTAAGAAGAACGAGAAGTACATAACCGTAAAGTATGGAGAGAAAAACAATATCAAGTAATCTGTTGTTGTATATTAACACGATCTTGAAAAATTCTTATTGGGGGGGGGGGGGAATTTCCCACTAGTTGCGAACCACTGTATTAAGCATTGTTTGCACACGTGGCTGAGTTACGTGTATTTGTAAATGCTATGTTACGTTTTGTGACTTACTGCCGGCCAATTCCATATATTTACGTTTATACAAAAAAAGTTAGTTGCATATCCTTTACAGGACCTCGCAGTCAACACCAGCATTTTTTGCTGTTGTGATCTCTTGGCACGTTTACGTTCAGTACTTTGCCATTGCTTTCTGAACGACCGGCACCCATACCATTTCATTAAAAAAAAAAACCAACGCAACGTGGTCTACTGCCAAATCGCGCGCAGATGTGTTTCGAACGCGGGTATGCAGGATTACGAACTGCGTCCGTAACTCCATCGCCACGGAGCAGGTCACATTTGCATTTATAGGTGTTTTCTGTTTTGAGTTTATCGAGTGTTTATATGTTTATTATCAAATATGCTGTTATCAGTGATTAAACGATTGCTGCTAGTCTTCTTCTTCTTCTTCTTCTTCTTCTTCTTCTTCTTCTTCTTCTTCTTCTTCTTCTTCTTCTTCAGCTTTCCGAGCCATTGAGGTTCTTTGCTGCAAATACAATCCGTCTCCATTCGTCTTCTCTGGTGGACCTTCTCTTGCCAGTCGTTGATTCCAAGTGCTTGTAAGTCTGTACATGTGTTATCTCTCCACCGTCTTCTTGGTCTACCTCGGGGTCTACGGTCATTTATTTCCTGAGTGTAAGCGAGTTTTGTTTCCCTATTATCTTCCATTCTTTCTATATGCCCCTGTCAAGAGTTAATCGCTGATCCCTGCTTCCTCTACAATGATATTGACCTGACGTTTAACTGCATGAGCTAAATTGTACAATCACATGTAGGACAGCCTCACTATGCTGACTCCAACATAAATCCAACAACAAAGTCATTCAAGTGAACTGAGATATAATTTATCGCAGGCAACTTCAACAGCAAACGTGAGCGAGTGAGCGCATCCAATCTTGAGACTTTCGCACCCCACTTTCGCTCTTGCTTCTCCATCGCTATTCATCTATCTAGACTGTGTGGATATTTGGGCACCAAGCGGGCCACCTGCCATGATAATGAATGTACAACAAACGCCTACCTTCCACTGTCATATAGGGAATACGATATATGCCAGCGACCGTGGCATCAGGATAGCCAGGAGTACCTGTAGTCAATTGCCGGACACACCTAGAGCGACTTCATGTGGACACTGAGGATTGGCAACATCATAAAGGCCGGTATTCTGTGACTGGTGTTGAAGCACGTCCTAACTTGACTTTGCTGGATCACAAACTGAAGCTTAAGCCGTTACGGTGTTAGGTGACGTCGTACTATGACGTCTCAATTGCGTTCAATGTTGGTGTCACAATGTTCACCATTTGTGACACTCTTTATCTTCTTCTTTGATGCGCTAACTCATCAATTTAAAGTTGCATCACTGTCATTTGCCACATGACAGCTTTGCCCCCTCTACAATGAAAATGATCGTTAGACCATTTTCTATGTTATCTTGACATGCAAGCAAATGATGTCTACGACGTAAATTACATCCTATTGTGATAGACAACGCATTCACCGTCCTTGGAACTTAGTTTGTCAACGTGAACCACTCTAGATCGTGGGATATTGAACACCGGACTAAAATACAAGTCCCGAACACCGCCACCTCTACATTTTATAAATGATCCCTGAGATGTTATCGCGTTAACATGCCCGACTACTTGTAACTAAACTAAGGCTCAAACACCGCCAGTTCATATATTAAGATCTGTTATCGCGTATATATGTTGACACCTTAAAACTACTAACGGTCTCTATATCCCCGAGTGCCGTCAGTTAAATAAAAACACCATCCAGTGTTGCATACCCAACGATCACATGATCCGTAGTCGACAACTGATTGTCCTTGACGTGAATACATATATCCACACAACTCCAAGTCGACCTGGTACACCATCATTTCTTTTCGCTACATCATGTCGATAAGGAAAACTATTCTCAATATAACTGTGTTATATATCTATAATGTGTTGTTCATTTGTTATATGTATCTATATATCCTATAATGTGTATTGTTACTATATGTTTGTGTCTATTACTTTTCTTTCATTCCTTTCTCTTCATTCGTCCATCATGAAAATGATATATGATGATTAGTTAACACAAAACATACTACTGACATTAATAACTACAACACATTAATGTACTGATAATTAAAATAACCAATATCAATCATCATAATAGTTATAAACACCAAAAAAATATATATATACATATATAACCATAACATAAAAAAATAAACATTTTTACTTAAAACAACCAATATTATTTAAAATATACCTACTTAATTAACTATCATATATCTACCTATCACCTGAAATCCACAAACTCTACACCGTCATTAAAACCGTTAATCGATACTGTCATCACTTCCGTGTGTATTGAATCTGTTAATTATATTCAAAGACTAAATTACCCAACTCACATTAAAAATATATCTATTAGGCAAACTACCAACAATACTACCACGCTGGCTTGTCAAAGAGTGAAGCCAACTTAATTGATCATGTCGCCTCCACAGTACGTGAAACTTTTCATCTGTCTCTGATACTTCCACTCTGGCCTGTCCAAGAATGCAGCAATCTTAATTGACCATGCCAGGTTCGCATTACATCTCGTGACACTTTTTTTTCCACCTGTCTTTCTGCAATAATAATAATAACAAGTGACTAACTTACGTCCATACTTTCTTTCAAAAAAAAAATAATAATATATATATATCTGTGGTAATTCAGACATAGCCACAGTCATCCTACTGTAATGTTACACTTAAAAAAAAATCAGAAAAAAAATAAATATATCTACATACAACTTTCATAATTTATTTATAGTCTACTGAGTAGATCCGCTAAATTATTTTGTGTTCCAGAAATATGAGCAACAGAAATATCGAAATCCCGAAGCAAAATTGACGATATGGTATGTGAGCTGGCATCTGTTTGTACCACAAAGTCCTTTGACATGTCCGGAATTCTAAGAATCGGTGGAGAACTAAACAATGATTTTATTTCCTGAAGAATTCTCTCATGTTCTTCCGACCATTGGATCCTACTATTTGGCTGTTCTTTTTTTTTTTTTACAGAAATTCTGATAATTTAGCAGTCATTTCAGCAAAAGAAATTTTTTTTTAAATAAATTTTTGATAATAATTAATAAGACCTAGCAATGTTCTAACCTCTTTTTTTAGTTTTGGGCGAACTAATGTTAAAAATCTTAGTCACAATGTTCGGATCAGTGTATAGAAAACCCTTTGAAATCCTATGACCTAAAAATTGAATTTCCTGAAATGCAATTTCAGTTTTACTTGTCTTTACCGTAAGACCACATGTTCGAGTGTGACAAAAGATCTGTCTAAGAATGTACGCATGATGTACTATTTCAGTTCTATGGATGCTATGTTTGTGATGTCCTTAAATAGTAAATGTATAATGATGAAGGATAGTTCTGAAGACCAAAAAGAAGGTCTAAGAATTCCTATAAACACAAAGGCGCTACAGGCGCGGTCATGTGTACAGAGTCCTCCGCCATCGGTATCTGGTATCTGATATTAGTTATTTGTTCTTGTCAGATATGATTTATAAAACTATATAAATTTCGTCATGCTCGCTATTACTAAGTCTATTTGAGCATAAGTTTTAGATAAAGATAATCGCTCATAAAAAAAATATGATTGTTAATATGAACAAGACAATGATACGAATACAGTACACTCCACTTATAACAATATTGAATATTCATAATGACAATACAATCACAACGACGCTACATGTTTTATTTAAGGTTAGTAGAATTCATTTTGAGGTGACCAAGAAATTTTCTTCCTAAAAGATATTTAGCCAATTTCTGAACGGAATTCACCAATGATAGAGTAATTTCATAGCGTTTGTGTGATTCATATACCTTTCTCCCAGAGTACAATACAAGATGTAGTATTTTCCTATACCCTTGTGGAAGAATGTATACAACAGACAGTAAACAGGTACCATCCACCACAACACAACTATTTGATCTGAGAATGATCTTAGAACTGACCATCGAATGAGATTCCTGTAAAGGGATTTCAGATTCATCATGCCGTGCCGTCCGGCAGGTTGTTCGAATATGCTGTATAGTATGATCATAGATATGGCTCAGTTTCCGACGCAAACCATATTGCAACATCCTATTCAAACTCATTGTAGCTTTAGCTATATATTTTACTACTTTGTTTGACATTATAGATAGCATACTACCTACCATGAAGACCAACCGGAAGAAAGTATCGACCAAACCAAATGAAGTTTCTGTTTTCATACACATATTCTTTGGATCACAAGACGGAACTGTCACTGATATGTCATATGTCCGTGGTTTTCTATCCACCTGTGTGATGTCGTGTTGCAGCGTTATAGCTGCGGCTTGAACTGTATTAATATTTGTATGTTCTACTACCCATGGATCTGATATGTGTGTGTTCGACACCAAAACATCATGAGGTAATCGACTTTCCTTTTGTATTTGTGTACTATCAACGGTGTTTGCTACAATATGCTTCCTTTCCCATTCTGTTATGTCCTCACGCGAAACATCACATAATTCAGGGATGTTTCCAATAAAGACATCCACAAATGGGTCATGCAGCGCAGCTACCTTTATTTTCCTAGAAACATATGGGCAGTTTATATCAGCCCAGGCAACTGGAAACTTTTCTCTTCTACCTCCGAAAGTTCTACAGGTCACATGCTCTCCAGTATAGTCGGTTTCAGTAATCAGCTTTCTATGTATTCCCACTATACTCGACCCGGAATCGCGTACTAAGCTACATTTCTTTCCATTCACTATGGCGTGTTGTACGACCAGTGATCCATTGGTAACTTGGACCGCATTAGTCTCCTGCACGTGTATTTTATGACCGCACGTCAAGTTGCCCTCTTTATGAAAGATCTGGCAGGTATCACAAGTTGGGTCGATGGGAGAATATTCTACCTCTACCGTATTTGCGTGACTAGTCTCGTCCGAGTCACTGTCACTACTAGACGTCAGCATCCCTATGTTTGCTTCTTTATACAGTTTTCTTAACGGACAAGCTAAAAACATATGTCCAAAACTTTTACATTTAAAGCATTGTGTTTGTCTTTGATAGGTGTTAAATCTGTCTCTATTTCTAATTGCTAATTTCTTTATGTAACTGTCAAACTGCGGATGTTTGTCACACATTTGATTTGAGCCGTGGGTGAAACCACAGTATTTGCAAGTTGTCCACACACCCTTTTTCTCGTGTTTAACATAAGGTTGATACTTTGGTTGTTGTTGTTTTTCCCTCCTTTGATATTGTCCTCCAGACTGTTGTTGTGTTTTGTATCCCTGCATCCTTGATTTATGAGGGAATCTATCACATGCATTTGTCTCTACCAATGGGGAAAAACTATTATTAAATATGTCTTTGTGGGCGTCGAAGAAAGACTCTCCTTTCTCATCCATCTGCTGTATACTCGAACATTTCTGTTCAATAAGAAAGGTAGACATAGACGGAGGAACCGCCGAGATCAGTTTGTCTCTAACAATCAAGTCACGTAGCTTCTTGTAGTCATCATTAACATTGGCTGATCGAGCCCATTTATCGAATGTCAACTGAGTTAAAGAGGAGAAGTCAAGGAACGTCTGTCCTGCTTTAGGAATAAGATTTTTGAATGATGCACGAAGGCCAAATTCGTCAAGACAAAAATGAGATAGCAGTCTCTTTCGAATGTGGCATCTGTGGACTGTGCCTCCACTTTGTTCCTAGCAATCTGCTCATCCTTGTCCTTTTCGTACTGTTTCATTTTGAAGTTATTATCCAATTCTTTTTCCTTCAGAATCTTTTCTGTATTCAATTTCTCAAGATTAAAAGCCATCTCTTTTTTTCTTAATTGTGCTTCTCTATCTAGTTTTTCCTTATCTGCAGCGATCTGCAATGCCATCCTTTCCTTATCAGCGACCAATTGAGTTGCAATTCTGTCATTTTCTGCGGCTATCCTCTCTTTATCTGCTGCAATTTGAGCTGCAATTCTATCATTTTCCATAGCCATTTTTTCCCTCTCAAATAATCTTTGTTTCTCCTGTTCCTCTAGTCGATCCTTTTCCAATTGTCTTACCGCAATTCTTTCGTTCCTTTCGTGAGCTTGAAAATTTGCAAATTGTTTTTCCGACCACGATATAAGATCTGCTCCTGTCAAACCTGCATCTTTCCCAATTGCAACAAAATCCTGTAAAGATGACATGTTTTTATGTTTCTACAATATTCAATAATAATACTCAAAGTGAGAAATAGAGCCAGAAGTTTACCACAAAAGAGACAGAGCTTATACGTATCGAAATCGACAGATAAAGTCCAAGAACGTAGAAAGAAATAATTAATAAATTACAATTAGATACATTAATAATGAAAAATGACAAATAATTGTATGATAAACAAGACCTATAACTCAGCAGTTAAAGTATAGACAGAGTTAAAGTTCTTTAGATTCAAGCATTTATCAAAGAAATCCTATTATTATGTAACAAATCAATAATGCACCGCGAACAAGAATTCACAGCACAAAATAGCACAAAATTGTGTATCGCGCCTATGACGTCATCACAGTTACGATAATAAAGACAAAATGAATGCGTGCAAAATTACAGTATTTTGACTATAACTAATTACTGACAAACCACAAACAAATATAATAATCAGCTCAAGAATCAGCAAACATTTTCCAATAGTTTGATAGTAGACCAATCCAATCGATTTGATAGATGATTATGTTTGTAATACTTGTGTAGAAATAATCTTCAATAGTTGTCCAATCCAATCGATTTGATATATGATTATGTTTGTAATAATTGTGTAGAAATAATCTTCAATAGTTGTCAAATCCAATCGATTTGATAACCAATTCTGTTCGTACTCGAATCCTACGACTTTGACACCTTTAGGCACGTTGCCTGTCATAAATCCCTGAAGTGGATCGTAATTGATGTTGGTGTCATTTGCTACAAAGTGTAGCTATAACGTAGAAAGATCTTCAATCTGTTTAATGTTGCATAGCCAACATTAAAAATGTTCTGGTCTGATGAGTTCTTGTATAGAATTTCCCGGTTTATTTATATATACAATTCCGACATCCAAGGTATGCGCACTTTCAAACACGATAAGATTGCGTTGATTCCGTTGTAATGAGGCGTTGATACTTCCAGTCATTCAACCGACATCCTATGAGTTCCTGAAGTTTCTGTTGAACCACAAGAAAACGGATTCGATTCACCTGGGTTATTTTCCGTTCCCAAGAGGCGTTGAGAAGTACAAAATTTTCTGTTCAGTACACTGCGCTTGAGAACCAATGTATACTGGTCTTCCGTTGATGAAATGTCAGAAGTGCTTCAAGTTTATACACAGTACAGTTCAGCACAGTTAACGAATATGCACCCTGAATACCACTGGGTGAGATAATCTTGCCATAATGGCTATGTGCATTTTCAATCAATCCGTGATTTCATAGAGAAAATCACAATCATGTCATTTAATTGGTACAGTGACAATTGTCATTCTATCTGTTACAAAGGTCATCTAATATATGATGACGAGAGTTATATTTGACAGTCAGCATTAATCAATGCGAGCAGGAAGCTCTCTGTATGAAACTATATGTATCCTGATTCGATCGCACTGACTGTTATTTCCAAGAAATAAACGATGATGATTAATAAACTGAAGACACAATACGAACAACGAGGATGCGCCAACTGGTCTCCAGCACACTAGACCGGCATTATCCTCACAAACATAGATGTGTTGCGTATTAGTGCATGCATGACTGTGTGTTCTGTATTCATTCTTTATGATGAGAATATGACCGCTATAATGTCATTCAATCCTGTCTCCATAGTCTGATATTCACTAGGCTTCCAATTATTAATAGGTTTGCAGCAAGTGTCTCACACAGAATTACTGCGTCACACAAAGATGAAATCAACTGACTGTATCTCTGTCCCGTATCCGTACAATATTGACCTTGTGTCTATAACCGTTATCCTTGACTCACTGACGACCTTACTGTGAACGATCCCTTGGTCCAAATCTCTGCAGACAATGCCCCCCATGTCAAGAGTTAAACGCTGATCCCTGCTTCCTCTACAATGATATTGACCTGACGTTTAACTGCATGAGCTAAATTGTACAATCACATGTAGGACAGCCTCACTATGCTGACTCCAACATAAATCCAACAACAAAGTCATTCAAGTGAACTGAGATATAATTTATCGCAGGCAACTTCAACAGCAAACGTGAGCGAGTGAGCGCATCCAATCTTGAGACTTTCGCACCCCACTTTCGCTCTTGCTTCTCCATCGCTATTCATCTATCTAGACTGTGTGGATATTTGGGCACCAAGCGAGCCACCTGCCATGATAATGAATGTACAACAAACGCCTACCTTCCACTGTCATATAGGGAATACGATATATGCCAGCGACCGTGGCATCAGGATAGCCAGGAGTACCTGTAGTCAATTGCCGGACACACCTAGAGCGACTTCATGTGGACACTGAGGATTGGCAACATCATAAAGGCCAGTATTCTGTGACTGGTGTTGAAGCACGTCCTACTTGACTTTGCTGGATCACAAACTGAAGCTTAAGCCGTTACGGTGTTAGGTGACGTCGTACTATGACGTCTCAATTGCGTTCAATGTTGGTGTCACAATGTTCACCATTTGTGACACTCTTTATCTTCTTCTTTGATGCGCTAACTCATCAATTTAAAGTTGCATCACTGTCATTTGCCACATGACAGCCCCAGCCATTGTAGTCTATTAGCCTTCATGATACCAGTGATTAGCGGGGACTTAAACAGATCATAAATGTCTTTGTTACTTCTTCTTTTCCACTCTCCACTTTGTGTATCCCTAATGGGTCCAAAGATGCGTCTTAAAATTTTGTTCTCAAAGGTTTGTAACAAGGCTTCGTATCCTTTCGTTGTACTCCAGGTTTCAGACCCATACAGCACAACTGGTCTGATTAGTGTTTTGTATATTGTGATTTTGGTGTTACGAGATAGCGCCTTTGATTTTAGTAGATGTTGTAGTGCATAGTATATCTTATTTCCAGAGTTGATTCTAGTTTGTATTTCTTCCCTTATGATGTTGGAGCAGTTGAAGATTGTACCCAGGTATTTGTATGTTTCCGTTCTTTTAATGGTCATTTTATCTATTTGTATGTGGCCAGAGTTTTTAGCCATTCCGTCTCTTGAAATTACCATATATTCTGTCTTATCTTGGTTGATAACCAGCCCCATCTGTTGGGCTTTTTCCTTTAAGTGAGTCAATATTTCCAATGTCTTTTGTTCACTTTGCCCTATAATATCTATATCATCTGCATAACCAAGTTGCTGTTAGTGTCCCTACATTTATTTTTAAACGTTGTGACATTCAAAGTTACTAGCCAGTTGCTGGCCTACCGTTGTTGTTTAAAAATGACAAACGTACTTTTCCCTCCACATGCTAATGGTTAACATGTTTCTCAACGAGTTTCCAAACCGTTAATCCTTTTATGTTGAATTAGGTTTATTATACTAAAAGCTTAGTTGAATTGCATAGTGGGAGCCGTAAATGAAAAGTTAGGTGTCCGTCTCCGACTCCGCATATACGAGGGGAAGTCAATAAGTAAGTCACAAATGGCTGTAGAAAAATAACTAAATATGATAACAACTTGAAACGGGTTTATTTTTATACATACATTGTCCCTTTATTTCTCAACATAATTTCCACCAACATTGATGCACTTATCCCATCGTTTTATCAGTCCTCCCAAACCGGCTGCATAGAACTGCGTGCTCTGTTTTCTAAACCACGTTTTCACTTCACATTCAACTTCGGCGTCATTCGCGAAATGTCTACCGCCAAGGTGAGTTTTCAGTGGACCAAAAAGGTGGAAATCGCTAGGGGCTAAGTCGGGGCTGTAAGGTGGATGTTCCAGAACTTCCCACCTTAGTTGGTTAATTTTCTCCTGAGTTAATCGAGCCGTATATGGTCTGGCATTGTCATGAAGAAGCAACACTCCTCTAGTCAGCAGTCCTGGACGTTTTTTTTCGTATTGCATTATAAAGCATCGATAGAACTTCACAGTACGATTCAGAATTCACATTGTCACCTTTCTTCTTGAAATTGGTTAAAAGCACTCCTTGACAATCTCAGAACACTGTCAGCTTAACCTTCCCTGCTTAAGGTATAACCTTGAATTTTTGGACATAAGGCGAAGAAGGATGTTTCCATTGTATTGAAGCATGCTTTGATTCGGGCTGGTAGTCAGATAAGCAGGAAACATTTACTTATGAATGTCCTTTGCAGGCAGTCCTTTTGCCCCCCCCCCCCCCCCCCCCAAAAAAAAAACGCACAACAGCACGTTGATCTTTGGTTGTACACTCCGTAAGTACAGTCGCTATTTTGTTTATGCGCTGCGCATGCGCATGAGACACCTAGCGCCACCTGACGAACGGGAATATAAAGTTCGATGTTGCTGTCACATAATGACACATGTAGAAAACACCAACTACATTTATCTGCCATCTCACAAAACTGTGTGACTTACATATTGACTCGCCCTCGTTGTATATGCCTTATTTTTTTTTTTAAATTCGCATATCCTTTACAGGACATCGCTGTCAACAGCAGCATCTTTCAGCTGTCTGTTGATTTCTTGGCAAGATTACGCGCAGTAGTTTGCCAATTGCTTTCTGGGCGGCCGGCTCAGTTATCCCGCAAGTCACCAGCGGGGGTAGAACTGCTTCCAGTTCTCTCCCGCTACGAGACTGCGTGATAAACAGGATTACGGAGAAAGTGGTGTAACCCCTCGGCCAGAGAGACCGGCATATGCCATATACCGGTTTCGAATTCCAACATGGGACTGGGTATTTTTACAAGAACCATTGGTATCACACACACTCCTGCCCCTGATCTTTTGTGTAGTGAGATCGGATACTCAACTTTCTGGGATTGAGACCAAAACAAAAATAGGTTTTGGGTGCAAAATTTCACGTTAAAAATACCACGGAAATCGCAAAGAGTAGGCCACAAGGCAATTGTTCTTACAAAAAATTATTAGGAAAACCAGCCCATAGATAGGTAGAGCCCGTTAAATGTTCAGCGGTCGGGAAATGCTAGCACACTTCACTAAGTAAATGTCTGTTAGCCACGTGTAAAGGTTACAAACGAGGACTTTACTCCATTTTAAAGAAGACTTCACAGTAACATTGCGCAGAACAGAAGGTATACTATTACTTCAAAACGGGTGGATATACTGCTTAGGTCATAACGGGATAGGCATTAGTGAGAGATCTGATGTGTGACTAAAGTTGGATACTGAATATCGACGACAATTCACGTCCTATATGACCGTTGTTGCAAGCTAACAAACGAGTAATACATTAACAGGACTATCACTTTTGGCATTTAATATCACTTATGGCAGTAGCAGGCTTATACACTAGCAAAGACGGGGGCGTAATTTGCTTATTGACAATCAACGCGCTACGCAAACATCATTCCGCAGCTTTCAGTTCTTGTGTGTGCGTTCCGAGTGTTATGATATTGATTTTGACCAACCAGTCAATTAACCTTCAAAAGGGAGTCGTTAAATCAGCATTAAATCAGTACGTAATTTCACATTTGCTATGAAAGTTTTTTTTTCCTCTTGAAAGCGCACACTATTTTACAGTTAGACGGATATACCCAACAAAAGTGACTTCGTATAGCATTGTTATCAAATCTGGAAGATACTTTAGTCGAATAGTAACTAAAGTCTCTGTACACCAGTGGTTCTCAACCTTGTTTAGTCCATGCACCCTTTCACCATATGCCATAATGTCATCCCCCCCCCCCCCCCCCTTTCCTCCTTTCCAGCGAACGAAAGAAGAATAATTCCCCCCTTTCCAAAATTGTCAGCCTCACAAAGTGCATTTTTTATATTCACAGTAATTTATTAACACCAAATTAATCATATTAAATAAAATAAAAAAACAGTTAAAACGTCAAAGAATTGTCACTTAATACGCGACACCTAGAATGCAAGAAAATTGTGTTTCATCAAACAAAACACTTAATATAAAACCAGGATATTGTGCCTGAAGTCATTTTTGAGTCTGCCAATCTGTGGTCTTAATTGCCCCGGGAGGGGGGGGGGGGAGAGAATTCCCCACTGGTTGAGAACCACTGCTCTACACAATCTATTATGTATTGTCTAACTACGTAGAAAGAGAGAAACTAATTACGTAAGACATTACAGGCTTTGAATGAGCGTCTTTTACTCGTGATATTGAAGCCGCGGTAGCGTAGTGGTTAGTGTGCGTGCTTGCCAAGACGATGGTCCGGGGTCAATATTCAGCAGAGGCAGGATTCTATTGTCTGACCAGCACGGTTCTGTGGCGAAGGATTTACGGACGCAGTTCATAATCCCGCATACCCGCGTTTGAAACACAGTTATGGGCGATTTGGCAGCAGCCCGCCTTACGTTGGTTGTTTTAATGAAATGGTATGGGTGCCGGTCGTTCAGAAAGCAATGGCAAACTACTGAACCCAGGAATCACACTCATCCAAAAAATGCTGAGGCTGAATGCAACGTTCTGTAAAGGATATGCAACAACCACGGCTCTACGGTTAACCTAGCATAAAATGAGCATCCGATAAATTTCAGAATTGTTTGGTTAGGAATTGGCGGTGAGGAAGGGGACTAGGCACCCAACCTGTGACTTATAAGTGAAGGCCTAATATTTCACACCATAACGGCAGTATGTTCTATGGAACTACAGTTACTGATGATGTTGGAGTCCTAGCAGTGTATTCCGTATTCGGTCTCAGTAGTGTCAGTATTTGTTCCGACCTGTTACAGTTAGCTGCATGTACATATACAGGACGTCGCAGTCAGCCCCATCAATTTTTGAGTGTTGGTGATTTACAAGGCAATTTTTAGTTCAGTATGTTGTAATTGCTTTCTGAATGGCCGACACATGATACCATCGAAATCAACGCAAAGCGGTCTGCTTTCAAATCGCCTGCAGCTGAATTCGAAGCCGTTCCGGCACTGAATTCGAACCATTCTCATAAAATAGGAACCGGATAGTTTTAAGAATTGACTGGACGTTGTCTGGGGAAGGAACACGTCGATAACAGGAGCTGCTGGTCACCATAACCTATCTGAACTCTAAACAATGTGAACGCTAAACAATTTACATTCCTACAGTAGCCAAGGGACTACCTCAACCATTTGCTTCATGGTTGAAGCGCGGGGGGGGGGGGGGGGGTTATTCACGGTTCGGGGTTACGCCCCATTAGTCATGTGATTGCATTGTTATTCCTCACCTGTATGCCTCTGGGGGCCGACTCGACCTATTAAAATAACCACTAGAGGCTCGTTGGAGTTTTGTTTTTGTTTTGGGAAGGAGCTTATTACTTCATCTCCTAACACTTCATATCTTAACTGTATTGTCTATCATGCGATTGCATTTTCTTACTCACCATTTGTCGATATATAACATCATTACTGACAAACTCTGATCAGACAAGATGAGAACTTCATCAACCTGAACAATGCTGACACGATCAACTCTGCGGAATTGAAATATTTTTCTCCTAATGATATTTGTGGGGAAACAACAAGCGGACAGCCACTCGATCGATCTTATCTTCGCAATCTTTTCTCCACCTCCCCTCACTGTGCAAAAATGCAGGCCATTTTGATTAAGTAGATACACGTTGTCAGTATGTATGCTTTGCCTGATATATGTGTCGATGATATGGGCATTGTAAATTGTAGCAGACAGAATAATCAACAGAGACCACCAGCTACCTTCACAGAAGCATGAGCATTGAAAAAGCAGCGATAAAACAAGCCATTTATGTTTTCGTT
This sequence comes from Cepaea nemoralis, assembly GCA_014155875.1. NCBI lineage: Eukaryota > Metazoa > Mollusca > Gastropoda > Stylommatophora > Helicidae > Cepaea > Cepaea nemoralis. The sequence continues at coordinate 292,450 of JACEFZ010028424.1, read as the reverse complement.
TGTTGTGACTTGTCAATGAAACTAATGACTCCGGCGTATCTATATTTAATTTGTTTTCCAAGCAGAGCTATTGGCGTTTATTCGAGCCGTATAATTTTCTTCACGAGAAGACATTGCAGATTTTTGTTGTTAATGTTTGAACTTTTGGTATTTATTATCTTTCATTAACGTAGAATACCGTCTTCATTTTGAGGCTTGGGGATATTGAATCTCCAACAGGTCTGTGTCTTGAGCCTTCTTTATACATTGTGCCAACTTGTATCATGACTAGACTGTAAGGTCTGTTCATTATATAATTGACGCAGTTTAGCATTTTTGACGTCATGGCTTCCCTTCATCATAGTTTTCAGTAGACATATACATTTTGATGTGGCCAAAGTTATTTGTTTTTCTTGGTGTTCATTTCTATTAATCGACATCATAACATTCCGGACAAACGCGTCGATGCTTTCTTCTCCCTCAACAAATGATGTCCTTAGGTGTAGATGTTAATCATTCGATAACACGTCGGATTCGTCCTCTCATACGCCCCTCCTTGCTGAAGCCACACTTTGTGCCCTATGTTCTTATTGTTGAGTGTCTTCTTCTACTGCTGCCCACGCCAAACCATCCAATCTGTTATCTCCTGTAACTCCGTCCATGCCATCCCCATACTATTCATCGATATTTCCAATCCTCTTCTCCGTGTACTTTTAGGTTTCCCTCAATTCCGGGATTTTCCCTCAATTCTCTAGCGACAGCGTCCTTTCTCTATATTTTCATTCGCTTGAATATGTCTAGTTCTGTTCCCTAGCTACTCATTTATTTCATATCATGTCATTCCTATTCTGCGCAGGCGCAAGATACCGAATGTCTGTAGTTTATTTGCAGTTTTATTTAAGCTTTGTATGGTGTACGTTGGCATATTTATTATCACTACGGCGAATGTGTTGAATTACTGCTACAATTCACCAAGAATTCTTCTTAAAGTGTGGTTGATGTGTAATGGCTCTTTGCTGTTTCCCCCAACATGATGTGGGTGAATATGTTTATTTGTACATGATAGTATTATCAAACTAAAAGATATATAATGATGTAGTTATTCTCACATTCATGCACATATACACACATGCACCAATACACAAAAATAAGTAGTGTTTTTGACACTGATAACAAACCCGATCCTGAGTCCAAGAATATACGAACGAACGAACAAACTTTATTTTCCAATGGTTAAGAATTGGGCACGCAGGCCCGTCTGACATTCTGCCCTTCTTCTCTATTTTCTCTCATACGTTATTTCATTCAAAATCACTTATGACGCTAATCTCAGACAACAAAAGAATATACCCACGTACACCCAATAAAACCACAATATACCCATGTAGCTACTTGCCTGCATTCTAAACACTTCGTATAATGTAAAGTAAAATAAAGTACCCTTGTCCACCCGTGATGCGTATGGTAAAGTAAAAAAAGGACCCTTTTACATGCACTGTGGCGTATAAGGCTAGCCCCATAATGTTTCAATAGAACAGTCCGCACTCAATGGATGATGTAGCCAATATCACACCGGGCGCCTTGACTTTCCATGAAAATTTCTGGTACCCAATACTCGCTTACACTCAGGAAATAAATGACCGTAGATCCCGAGGTAGACCAAGAAGACGGTGGAGATATAATATACAAACAGACCTACAAGCACTTGGAATTGGTGACTGGCAAGAGAAGGTCAACCAGAGAGACGAACGGAGACGGCTTGTATCTGCAGCAAAGAACCTCAATGGCTCGGAATGCTGAAGAAGAAGAAGAATATAGACTGGTTCGACACGGGAGCCGAGGTAAATAAATAAAAATCCCCAGCTTCATGAGGATTCGAACCCATGACCGGCAGGCAAGCGTGCAAGCCACTGCGCTCTCGGCGCTTTATGGGTTGGCAGTTTATTCATTCCCACGACAAACGTTGCTCTTTGCAGTTAACATACGAAAGCTTAGCAGCGTGACCCCCGGGGGATGGGGGAGGAGGAGGGGGAAAGCTGTAGCTATTAACGTATCGGATATTTAAATCACAAATATTGATTGGCGCTATCTCAACCGGAAAGGCGGTATACATGAGAGACAGGCTGGGCGTTATTAACACGAAACCAATCAACCATGGTTGTTTTTTAAAAAGATATTTGTTACATATTAAACATAGGATAACGGACTAGAGTGTTCCTGTTCCTCTCTCTCTCTCTCTCTCTCTCTCTCTCTCTCTCTCTCTCTCTCTCTCTCTCTCTCTCTCTCTCTCTCTCTCTCTCTCTCTCTCTCTCTCTCTCTCTCTCTCTCTCTCTCTCTCTCTCTCTCTCTCTCTCTCTCTCTCTCTCTCTCTCTCTCTCTCTCTCTCTCTCTCTCTCTCTCTCTCTCTCTCTCTCTCTCTCTCTCTCTCTCTCTCTCTCTCTCTCTCTCTCTCTCTCTCTCTCTTCATACATCGACTTAATAGAAAAGCGCTATAAATATTTAGAATTTAATTGTGTGGGAAAGGCGTGGCAAAGAGTGGCTCTTTGAAATTATTCGTATTGAAACCCTCGTTTCATGCAAAAAGATGAACACCCGTTTTTGTCTGTCATCATCATGCCAATTGGGCGTTCATGTCGCTTATACACACCTCGGTCCTTTGTGCTGTTACTTATTGATCGACTATGCTGATGCTATTCCTTTCAGTCCATCTAGAATAATTTCCCTTGTCTGCCTCCGCCTCTTTTCTCGCGGATCTTTCCTAACGTCGTGGTGTTTTCTTTCCTCTTCTTGCTTGTCTGTAGCCTCTTCACAAAGCGGTGCTTTCTAATATCTACAACTTAGCATAGTAGTCTATTTATATTATATATGTCTATTAATTATTTTAGAACACGCGTTTCCAGCATTTCTTACGTCGGCTGCCTGTTCATTTGCAGATATACGAATTTATAGATAGGAAAATGAAAACGAGGTGGATTGATTAAAAGGAGAGAGAGAGAGAGAGAGAGAGAGAGAGAGAGAGAGAGAGAGAGAGAGAGAGAGAGAGAGAGAAGAGAGAGAGAGAGAGAGAAAGAGAGAGAGAGAGAGAGATCTGTTGAGGTTATGAAGTGAAGAAGAAACACAAGTATTACTAGTTTTAACAGAAATCACTTTTCTGTTAACTCAATACAACCATCCCTTCTTCCTCCCAACACGTACCCTCAACACGCCAAGGTACCGTTCCATTAACCCCTGCGACCTTCGTTAACTCCAGTGTAGAAAGCACCAATATCTGGCTGGCCCAGTTTTATCTCCCGACATCCGGCATAATCTTGATTAGCACAAAATTGCATGACGTAACAAGTGAACCAAATCGGTCAGTCTGTTTTCACCACAGCAGGTCCTCCTGGGAGAGTATGTACAGGTTGCTTTGATTGTCACCATGCCTTTACCCCCAGGAGAGAATCCATATCATTCTCCTTGATTACAATCATGGCAGTGTTGGGTTTCTAACCGATCACGTTTTTGTTACATGTACACAACAAGTACACGATTCAATTACTGGTGCGGTGGAACTTGTTCCCTGTGTAGCTAAGTTGAGTCAGCAGGTATTCCCTGATGTCCCAGCCAGTTGTTGCTTTACTTTAGTCCACTAGACCTAGCTCGGTTGTTTCTATAAACTCGTTAAACTCATGTCAGCGCCACTCAGAGAATGACTGCATTAATGTACTATATCTAAGAAGTTGTTTCTTTGGACCTTCGTTTCCCAGATAATTATTGCATTATTGCACTGTGTCCCAGTTGTATCCATAAGCCCTGTTTATTTGAGAGAATTACCGGATTTTCTCACCATGTCTCAGATATTTCGTTATTCCTTTCTTTCTGAGAGAATTACTGCATTCACTGATTGTCTCAGTTGTTTCTTCATTCCTTCTTTCTTAGAGAATTACTGCATTCACTCACTACGTCTCAGTTTTCTTCATTCCTTTCTTTCTGAGAGAATTACGGCATTCACTCACTATGTCTCAGTTGTTTCTTTAGCCCCTTCTATCTCAGAGAATAACTGGAATAACATATTATGCCCAGTTGTTTATTTAGAGATTTGCCAAGGAGTTTAACTAATAGCACACTCTGAGATTCAAAACAGTGTTCTCCCTAGTGAATTTGAATAACTGAGGTCACAAACAATAGACTTCACAATTTATTGCCTGGTAGATTTCACTGCATCCTGTCTGGTGCACACTGCAGAACTCACATAACATAAACTAAAGCAATATGATGGGTCAAAGATAGAGATAAATTGGAGAGAAAGAATCTTTGAGATTGTCCACAATCCATTAACTGTATTTGCGCCCTGTTGATTCAAAATTATGCCAACTACTCTTAATTCCTTCCCTCTTGAGTAAATAAGTCTGCAGTTACTTACATATTTTTTTAAACACAAAATACCAGTGGGTGTTTTAAATCAAAGGATGGTGCAGTATTAACCGGACAAATTAATACAAATAATATTGAAGAGAATACATAGAAGAGCTATAAGATGATAAGAAATATGATGTAAACATTCAAGATAATGGTGATGGTCCACCTATACATAGTTAGAAAACTGAAATGTCACAACCACAAGTAATTCAGATGTTAGTTAGTTATTTAGTCACGGTTCCAACTTCATGGCAACAGGTCGTCCCCATATTGCTCCGTTCCTGTGCCAGTGAATATCACAAAATGCTCCTCACTGAACCATGTGAACAATGGAATAGACAGGAGTGTTGGCAAGCCAACAGCCCGCACAGGTACACTGTGCATAATGCCGTCGCCAGAATGCCAACACAAAAGTCCTCCAAGAAAAATACAGTTCATCGTCGATGAAAACGGCAGTCACCAGAAAGACTTCATTGACCGGGGTTTTATCCCATATGGCTCGGTCTCTTTCTGCAGGGTGACTCACCGAAAGCGCAGCACAAAGCACGAACTCCGTAGCTACAGCGACGACTCCTAGGAGTCTCCTGAAAAATTCACTCGTGAACCGAAAAGGCAAACCAGTCAATCCAGCAACAGCCGGCCGTTATCGTTCCGAATATGCAGTTCACGTGAAAAACAACCGCGGACAGATGCTAAAGCATTCCACACGAAACTCACAGCTCACAGTGTCGCGCCACGTACTCACTCAGTAGCAGGGCGACAGAACCATATCCTCCTTAGTCGCCTCTTACGACGTGCATGGTAGGCAACAGTGTTACTATTCTTTGCTCCCCCATATGGGCCCCGGCAACACACAGATGTGTGAATGAATATGCAATAAAATACAATTAATTACTTTTGTTCTATTTATTAATGTCACTCTGTGTTCTTAATCGTTGTTCCTTAGTCCCCTTCTGTCCTAGGCAGTTATGTTTCTGAAGTAGACACTTACTACCTAAAAGTAACAGCTGCTGGGAAGACACAAGCTCAGACAATCATGTGATGTATGGAGTAATCAGTAAATGTACAGGGTATTTTTAAAGTCTCACTATACTTTGGGTGTAGAACAAATTTGAAGAATTCTTTCTTCCGTTGATAACACTATTTTGTTTGGAGTGCAAAGAATTATTCCAGCAGACGACAGCCATTTGCTGCATATTGCTTCACGATGAACTGTGGAGCACATTTTTTTATGACAGCATGTACTTCATTTTTCAAATGTGTTCTACATACAGAAGTGTAGTGAGACTTTACAAACACCCTGTATAATGTGTTGCTAGGTACATAATAAATTAATTTCTCACCAATCATGTCTTGTGGCATCTTATTTTTCACACACTTCTTTCAGAGAGGCAAAAGCTCTTTGTCATCTTCTGGAGTTGATCAGTACACCTCCAAGCAAACAAAAGGTAACAATAATACTGCTTTATAATTGCCACTACAATGTTTATTTTATGTAAGAACATTTAGGTATTGTTCAGCTTAAAAATTGATTACGTGTGTTCAGATCTCAAGAAATACTCACTTGTTAGAATGTTTTAGTATTGTTTAAAGTGACATATTTTATGTACTCCTCTAATGTGGTTATAAAATGTTGCCACCATCTAAGCTGAGCAGGGTGATTAGGACATACTGTTTACATCAAATGATTTTAGAAGTTGATCTCTACAATTAAATTGTGGACTGGATGAATTATTACCAAGGCAATACATTGATCAACAATGGTATACTTCTGGAAAAGCTACATAACCGTGTTATCATTGTCTTATTTTCTTTCTTTTTCAACTTATTGCCTTGTGTTGTTTCATGTATTGTAAGGAATTAATTAATTGCTGACTTCTTTGCTTCACTTTTTTTTATATGCCTTTCAGTGCCAGATTGTGGATATATTGATTAAATATTATAAACAAATGTTACCTGTTTAATGTATTAGTAGCAAATGTAGTGAAAATGCCCAAGAGGACATCATACTATCTAAACAGTATCTGATACAGTGGTATGTTTCATGCTTTTAACATTGCTTACCTCTTGTGCATTCATTCATTCAGTAGCATGTCCTTTGCAGAACCTTCGCTCCCATAACAACCATCCAGAAAATCTCTCTGATGATAAGCAAGATGTCCCGCGTCTGATACACCCATCTGGAGATCATCCGCCATATCCTGCACCCATCTTTCTTTGGCATTCCTCTTCCTCTTGTGCATTAGGGATAACATTTAATGATACTGCTTTAATACCTATAGTATTATTCAGATATTAATCAGACTTCCATCTTCTTCTGGTGCCTGGTTGGAGCAGATAATGGTGATCATGACTCACCAATCCTATTTTTCATCTAATATTTTGATACGTTGGTGTTACTTATATTATTATGTGCTGCGTAGTTGTTTAAGCTGTACACATACATATTCCTATGTCTTCCTCTGGCTCCCTTGCCTAGTATTTTCAAACATAAGGCTAATTTCTCTGTTCTATCTCTTCTGTTGATATGCCGCATACATTTCATCTGTTCCCTAAGATTTTGATGTGTGATTTAGTAACACCTGCAGCCACCAATACCTTGGCATTTCTTTTCTTCTCAGTCCATATTCTCAACATTCTTTAAAAACAAACCATATCTCCGCTGCAGACTGCCATAAAAACACTTAACTTCAACTCATTGAGATTTCACACCTTTCAGCATCATATTACTGTATTTTCTTTTACAAAAATGTAATCTTGAACTATTTATTTTCTTCTTAGCAGTCTCTATACAATTAGCAGATTGTTACTAAGATTCTGATTTTTCTTGTAACAGCCTACATCTCCAAAGCATGCACTTCCAAAAGTGTTGCCAACATCAAGTGATGCAGGACTCACATCAAAGGTTGAAACAAATCAAAACCAGTCACAGGAAGCACTGGAGTTGGAAAAGTTTAGGTAATTTTGATATTCTAAAAGGGTAGATATTCTTGTGTTTTTCTGTGGTTTATTATCTTTTGTTGCATACACAGTTTTGTTAGAATTTGGTTTCTTGATATTATCAAATTATTATTTCTTTCCCAGTTTGAAGTACAAAGAGAAAAGAGAATTTAGCACACACCCGTACCACAAACAATTTGTGCAGATCTGTGTATCCCTGACAAAGAATCGTCTGTGTTCACAGTAAGTTTACCTTGCAATGTTTTATTGACATTTTATTTTTGTTTAGTTATCTTAAATCTGAGCAAATAACTCTGACATTTGAGACGACGAGATTAGTGACAGACATGCTAGTTCATGTTAAGAGATTTATCTAACTGCGATCCTTGCCAGGTCATTAGCTTGCGATCCTGGCACAATTATTGTCACATCAGATATTGGTAACAGATCTCGTGCTATTAAATTCTCTAGAAAATGTTTAAAGTCTAGAATAAATGTGGGGTCAAATAAACTTTAGTTTGATCATGTTGTAAAGTTAGTTACTGAAGGTGAACTTGTCTAAAACTATTGAGATAGGTGCCTCTGAAATATTGAAAGTTATATATATTTCTATAAAACCCAGTTAAGAATTGTTAACAGTGCCGGGGAATAGGCACAATTATAACCTATAACTATCATTTATCATATATCTGTAAATGAGAGCTTCAGTAGTGTAGTGGCTAGGCACTCATCTGTCAGTCTATTGGTCATTGGTTCGGATCCACATTGGAGCAGATTTTTCAAATTGACCTGGGTTCCTAGGTTGACCCCATCTAAAGTGGGTGCCAAGAATTGTGTAAGGAAGTAAAGGTAGCTGGTGTGATAGTGATCACATAAATCGCCGAGTGCAGATTGGTGTATAAAAATACTGGTCCTGCACTTTTTATGTATCTGTAAATGGGAGAAGTGACTGCTGAAAGTGAGTTTTTTCTGTTGCCAGCTGTTTCACTTTGTGTTCTTAAATTAAGTGCTTTTTCTTGACCTGATACTGGAGTGTCAAGGTAGACTAGTTTAGTTTGAAAAGATCCCCATAAAGGGCATCTCATAGGTGTCGGTATTTTAGGCAATCTAGAAGTGTTTACAACTGAAGCAGTCTCATGAGGTACAAGAGATTGCTCTGGAAGCTATCATTAAAAGAGTTTACAAAGTTTTCGTGTAGACACTTTCACATGCAGCCACTTTTTATATAACGTCACGCTTTTCTGAAGCAGAAAGACAAAGGAAGATGTAGCATAAATATGGTGAAAGTGAAAAAGAAAGTAACAGATTCTTCTCCATATATTGAGGCATATAGGGTATATGGTGCTAACCCCATATTTTTATAGACCAATTGGCATTCAGTGAGTGATATGGTAAAAAGCATGTAGGTCACCTTTACTTCTCAGGTATTTCCTGGTGCCTATTTTAGGCTGGTCGACCTGGTTGCCCAGGTCAATTTTAAAACATCTCTGTCTTGATGATTCAAACACAAGACCACCAGGCCGGCAGACAAACATGCTCACCACTGCACTACTGCTGCTCCCCAATATACTGTATGGTCATTGCTAATGCTGTAACATGTTTTGTCATTGCAGAGAATGGCTGACCAGGGCATCTCAAGAGCACATTTTGAGGGTTCTGATGTGTTTGAGAATTCTTCTGAGGGATTCCTACTACCAAACATTATTCTTTAATTCACAAGGTACCAAATCCTTGGCTGAGGTTAGTAACACTGACCAACTTCATTGTTGGCTCACATGTATCACATTCATAACAGTTATTTTTTGAAGCAGTTATATATTTGTTTTATGTTTTAGAATTCATTGTTGGCACAAATGTATCACATCCACAACAGTTATTTTGTAAAACAGTTTATGAATTTGTTTAATGTTTTACACAGTACATGTAATTATTAGTTTCTTTTGTCATTTCTCAAGTCAATAACCATGAAGTGGTAATTTGTATTTATTCAGTATTTTAAATATGTTTATTATTTCTTCTTTTTTTCACAAAACAATAATTGAAAATGTATTATTTTGTCCTAATCTAGAAATAATGCATTGTTATTCTTTCCTTTTAGGAATAGTTTGATTTGTTCTATAAATTAGCTGAATTATTTTATAACCTTGCACCAAGCCATGATGTTTTATTTTGAAGAAGTACCATGGGTGGAACACAAAGTATATTTAGAATACCTAAAACTGAAAGTGGGAATAACATTAACTGGACTAGACTTAAAATTATAGGCACATTACTTTAATGAACTTATGATTTTGAAATAACTTGCAGACGTGTAAATATCAGTACATGACACTAGACTGGTTGAGAATCAAAATACAGTTGGATTATCAAGAGTTGTGATGAAAGAAGATCAGATCAAGATATTCAAGATACCTTAAAGAGACTGAATCATTACAGCAATGAGAATACCATTCCAAGCATATGAGAACACCATTAACAAAAGAAAATTGCCTGGAAGTAGTTTCCTGTTATGGGTCTGTAATGTGTTAGGGCCATCACATTTTATAGTCTTGGTGCACAGAGGGTTAGTTGTCCAGCCTTTTCCTCTGTTGATGGATGACAAACACAGGCGTTGAATTCTTGTCTGACCATGCTCATGTCATTGTCAGCATAGATCCCTATCACCCACAGTAACACTCTCGCCATACCATATATTACACAAAGAAGAAAGACATCTAGGGATTAGACAGTCTATAGAAGGAACATATAATTTTAAAACATTCATCATCATCATCATTTTCATCATGTGCCTTGTCAAATGATACAGGCATTCATACCATTGCAGATACCTCATCAGTTCATGGTGTTCTGGATCCATTCTATTGATGATATTCCTCCATGACACCATCTTAGACCATCCAGCATCATTTCTCATTCTCTCTGGATTTTCTACCACTGATCTTTCCAGTTGTCACAGTGGTTTCAGGTGCCTCTCTTCTCATTGTATGACCGAAAATCACTGTTTGTCTCTTTCTTATAGTTGCATGTTATATTCTACTTTGATTAGCCTCTTCTGGGCAGTCATTGTTAGTTACTCTGGCAGTCCAAGGCATTCTCAGACATGACATCTCCGCTACCTCCAAGCTATAGTCATACATAAGTAAACATTTCTTCTGAACTTCCAAGAAACATGTGATGGCTTTTTCTGTTAATCCAAACTATACATAATATATTTTTATTCTTTTAACATTTGGTCGGAACTTAAAGATATCTGACTTCCCCAGTGGTCACTTCCACTCTATATTGAGCTTCTTTGAAAGTCATGCACTCATTATTTTTCATAGTGGTTTAGCCTCCCCTTACGCATTTGCTGCATAATATTCTGGGATTCAGAGTTCACATCTTAAATCATTATCTTTATCATGATCATGATCATCATCATCATCATCATCATCATCATCATCATCATCATCATCATCATCATCATCATCATTATGTTGTGCCATGCTGATAAGCATGGACGGTCATGGTTTGCCATCTCACTTGATCACCAGTCTTTGATAAGATCTGTGTTCTTGTCCTGATTGTGTCATTTGGCCAAGCCATCCAGGTATTTATCTCTGTCAAGAAGCGAGAAGCATTAGCTCCTTATGCAAAGTAGCATCTTCAGTAATGGTGTTGATGTTCCATTTCTTAAAGACTTCATTCTGTACACATCACATATTCTTGTCACATTCATCGTCCATCGCTCCCCACTTCATGAGTAACAACTATTCTGTATATACCAAAGCAGTTAATGAAATAACTTCTTATTCTTCTTTAAGAGCCCGGTCTGAAGCAGATATTGTCAATTATGACTCTTCACTTTTCTCTGTCCTGTGATATTTTAATGAAGTTGATGTTGTATCCAGCTGTTTAAGCTCCCTAATACATCTTTCTCTATCTTCCACTACCTCTACCTCTTGAAATTGTACTTATGTTTTATTATGCTCATACACTTAGTTCACAATCACATCTCAGACGTAGATCACGTATTATTGTCATAATTTTACATCCAAACCTCATGTCACAAAACTCAAACTAAGCTTTCTAATGTAAACAAATCTTAAATTTCAACTGAATAATACGGCCCGTCTCCGTGGCGAAGGAGACCGTCTAAGGAAGGGCTAAGGGCGCAGTTCATGAATCTGGATTTGGCAGCAGACCAAGTTGCGTTGGCTTTTTACAAATTGGTATGGGTGCCAATTATTCAGAAAGCAATGGAAAACTACTGAACGTAGACTTACCTAGAGATCACAGCAGCAAAAAATGCTGTTGTTGACTGCAACGTCCTGTACAGGATATGCATCCTTTTTATAACAACTAAAATGGCTGGTCCTCAACTCTGTGAGGCCGCCACATAGTACCAGTGGGGTATCTTCAGAGATGACTAACCTACGACTAGAGATAAACTATATCCTATGGCATGTCAGCTTTCCCACCCATGATTCAGTTGTTTTCCAGGGTCCATGCTCTGTCCACATATCACACAGTTCATACTCTGACCTATAAACACTAACCCCACTATTTCTTTTAAACATTAATCTATCTATTATGTTTACTACTGTTTACAGGCTACTTATCTTTCTTTACTCAATAACAACCTTTATCTATTTTTAAGCTTCATATTCCTCATAAGTTCCTTGCACTTTTCCATCAATTTTGCTTGTTGTCACTAAGTTTTCAGTTAAATTTTCCTCACAATGTGACCAAAAAGATCTTGACTGTCTTCGTCTAATTTCTCTAATCTTTTTTAGTTTTCATCTTTTTCTGAAGAATTGTTTCATCCATTTTTCTGTCCATCCTGATATTCTTATTTTGAAAACATCTCATAGCACAATTTCGAGGCAATTTCTTAAAGTACCACTTACATGCGATCTAGAGGGTGGTCCTGTGTTAAGCTGAATTTTGTTAAGTGATATGTGACTACCTTATATTTGTTCATACTTTACAGTATTTTCAAAGAGTCACAGATGAATATTTGTACAGTACAGACTGGTCCGTGCACAGTGGACATCCTCAAAGAGATGACAAGTAAGGTTACTTCATAACATACGAGAATATATAACAAATTTGGCACATTTATTATGAATTTAAAGATAAATATTTTGCATGCATGAATACAGATGTAGATATAATTTTACCCCCACCACCACCACCAAAAAAAAAAATTACTTTGTAATTCTATCATGTTGTATTTTAATGAGATAATGAAAATAGCATCAAATGCTACGTATATTCAACGCTACTGTATTGCGCGGAAGCCTGGACATTGAACAAGCAACTAGAAAGTCGCATAGAAGCCCTGGAGATGTGGATATACAGACGAATAGGTCGTATTTCATGGAAACAAAAACAATCAGATGCAGATGTCCTAGAAAAACTTGGAATGAAGAGACAGTTGATGAAAGAAGTAAAGAGGAGACAAGTGAAATATTTGGCCACATTAAAAGACATGATATTCTTATAAAAACCATACTGGAAGGCAAGGTTGAGGGCAAGTGAGCAAGAGGTAGACAACAATACAAGTGGGAGGATAACATCAAGAGATGGACGAACATCAGCCTGACAGAAAGTACAGTCAAGACGAGAGACAGACAGTGTTGGAGATCCATTGCAGCCAACCTTCATTGCGGAGACGGCACCTGATTGATTGATTGAAAATAGTGTATTGGATAGATGTCTGAGACTGTCATAGGTGGAAACTATCAAATATATTATGTTTATACTGAAGCTTGAACTTATTTTACAGTTATTATTTTAACTCGGTGTATTAACTCTTCAAGATCAGAGAGCTGATATTTGGGACTTATTTTGGTGACACCAAAATGTGACATAGAAATAGAAGAAAAATTCTTAACCAAGTGGATAATTTTAGATACCTATGGAGATTTATAACATCAGATGGAAGATGTACAACAGAGATTAAGAGCAGAATAGGGCAAGCAAAGGCCGCATTTCAGAAAATGAAGAGTTTATTGTTCAATAGATCACTATCACTGAATGTAAGAAAGAGAGTGCTGAAATGCTATGTAGAACCAGTTTTGCTGTATGGCAGTGAATCTTGGAATGTAAATGAACAAATTAAGAAGTTAGAAGTAACAGAGATGTGGTTCCTGAGACGAATGTTGCAAATTCCTTGGACAGCCAGAGTAACTAACAACGACTGCCTGAAACAGGCTAATGAAACTAGAACACCATATACAACAATAAGAAAGAGACAAACAGTTTTCTTTGGTCATGTAATGAGAAGAGAGGCATTGGAGAACGTCGTGACAACTGGAAAGATCAAGGGGAAGAGAGGCAGAGGCAGACCAAGAGAAATGATGCTGGATGGATTGAGACAGTGGCACGGAGGAATATCAGCAGCAGAGTTGATCCAGAAAACCAAAGACCAAGATCTGTGGAGAGCCATGAACGCCTACGCCAGCTGGCAGGGCACTTGATGATGATGATGATAATCACTAGCAACTTTCATAAAGTCCTAGTTTTGTTTTTCAACTGGCAAACTGACAATAAATGCTGGGGTTGATTGCAATGTCCTGTAAAGGACATGCACCTGATTTGTATTCTTTTTAAATGTCCTCTTTATAACGTCAATATGCTTGTGAAACATTTTTTTAAATATAATTAATTTACAACTTCAGGTGTATATAAAAGCTTCTAGAGACGCACACAATCTACACCGTGTGTGGGAAAATTTGATGTCCTTGAAGAGTTAATAATGTGTATTGTATAGAGCCTGCTAGAAAGATGTTGGCTGAAACATTTTGTTATGTTGACGATAAACTAGTTAGACCTCTAGAAACCTCTAGGTGACATTTTATTTGTGTGTTTTTTTTCTTTGTTTTTCTTATAGATATGTTTCAAAAGTTAAAAGATTAACAAACTAGAATTGATTGAGAAATGCTTTTTTGTTTTGTTTAGTTTTTCATGAAGATATCTTTTTGATGATTAAAAGTGAACCAACTGTGGTAACTGTTGTTTTTTTTCTATGGTTTTGTAGATATCTTTCAGAAGTTAACATTATCGGTGGATAGATGTGATATCCTAATACAGTGTGAAGTTCACATGGTAAGTTGTAAAAAGTTCTTACTAATTCCTGTCTACTAATCTACTAAAATAGTGAGTTTTATTTGATTATTTATAACATCTGAAGTCATGGCAGTGTGGCAACTAGCATGCTTGCCAGCTGGTTTGGGGTCATATGTTTGAACCTCTTGGAGTGGGATTGGCAAAAAATTAACCAAGGCTACCAGATCGACCAAGCCTAAAACCAGGAAATGTTCTGAGTTGTAAAGGCAGCTGGCATCATATTGACCACATCACCTATTGAGTGCTGATTGATCTGATAAAAATATGTGTCTTTAGTATGTCCCACAAAGAATGCTTTCATTCACGATCAATTATTTTGAAAACTGTCTGTTGCATCGTTATGAAATTTTTCCAGCCGTCTTATATTTACCCCCACCCAAGGAATATGTCTTTGATAGGTCCAAAAACAACTTAAATCATTGATAGCAGCGACATTTCTTTGATGTTATGCTGAACAACTAGTGATTTCTCGCTAACAAATTTATGTTTACAGTAGTGGAAGCCCCGCCAATTCAGATGACACACAAGGCGTATCCGGATTCATATGGGAGTAGGTGCAATGAAAGTACTAGCATAAAAGTTGACAGGGTTGGCTGCATTGCACCGGGTTTTTATCCTATATGGCTCAGTTTCTTTCCGCAGCAGCGGAAAGCGTCACACAAAACACGAACTCCGTAGCTCCAGCGACGACCCTCGGGAGTCTCAGAAAAAATGCACTCGTGAAATGGACGCGGCCCGGAATCGAACATACAACCTTCGGAGCCCAAGCCAGACGGCTTGATCACTTCACCACGGAGAATTCCGAGAGGGGTGCAATGTGTAATATTAGTAAAGAGAGAATTTACAGAGGCATGGGGTAAATAATTTGTAAATTAACAGGGAAGTAGAAGGAATATATTACTTACCTTATTTTTCATTTGCTTCTTGTTTCTTCAGCTGCTGGTTAATAAAGTGTACACAAGTATTCATGTTAGCTTTTTATATTGAGTTCGTGAAAGCTTCCAAATAGCTGTGCGTTAATGTGCGTATGGAGTGACCAGAAATGATACCGCAATTTAGTCATCATGTTTCCATTTTTAAGGATCTGTTCAGCTATCTGTGTAGTTTGTTCACATGTACACATGGGTGACAGACCCGCTTTGAGTCTTCGTGAAAGATTGTCTACTCTGCTGTTTACCGTTCAGAGTCGGAACATGATACCTGTTTTGCACTATGAAAATAGTTGTCAGTGTCTCTGTAGTGGGCTTTCTTCTTAACGACCAAGATGTTGGTCCTCTTTTAATTGAAGTTTATAGATTGATTCGTATGCACGTGTGTTGTCCCCTAATTTGACAACGTGTTTGCTCTCACGTTTCTTGTTATGCCACAATATGTCAGTTTCCACTGCAATATTACTCTTCTGTTGGTATTCAATGCGTTTAGTGTGTGTGTGTGTTTTTTTTTTTCAATACAGTTGTTTGTCACCATTGAGGGCTTGCGGAATTGAAAATTCATCTCTGTGGAATACAAACTGTTGCCATTGACATTATGCTGATGCTGTAATGTTTAGGGCCTGCAATTCGTCTGAATAGTTGGAGCAAAATATCCCAGTAAGTGTGTACGTAGATTAAGGTCTGCGATCTGCTCAGACCTTAATCTGTGTCGACGATTCCAGTAGGTTGATGATTGCTCTCGGTTGCATAAAATTCAATCCATCCTTTCTCCAATAGTCCTCTTCCTCTTTCAACACATGGTCCTCACATTTTTTCCAGTAACTTTTATCAATATTTAATAGCGCGGACTGGGTTAGTATCTTGACGTCAGACAATTTGAATGTAGTATTGGCAGCTGCCACTTGTCCTTTAATTTTAGCCCACACAAGTTCTATAGGGTTTAAATGAGAATGATACGGTGGAAGTCTCAAGCACCTATGGCCATGCTCTTCTATCAACTTGTCGATTTGAAATTTCTTGCTTTTTTTGCACCTGTTTTACAAGGGACAACAACTGTTTCTGGAAATGGTATATTTTCCCTTCGGAGCCATATCTTTATTGCTTCCTTTGTGCCCGATGCCATAGGTATTTTGTCTTCTTGGGCAACAACATTGTGATATGATGCATTGTCTATGATTAGACAAGACGGTCTATCAAGGGATGGAAGTACTGTATTCTCGAGCCAATCTCTAAATACATTACCATTCATCTCATTATGATCATCCCTATTGCCTATATGCTTTGATACGAAACATGAGTCCAGCATTCTGTAGTAAGCCATTATGAGTACTACTAGCATAGGCTATGACTAAACGCTGTCCTTTACTACTAGGCACATAACGCTTTATCTTTCCATCCATTGATTGCCATTCCTTTTCACTTGTGTGGTGCGCATTGATCCACGTCTCATCCAAATACACTATGTCATAATTTTCTTTGCGCATTTCCCTTATTTCACGTAGGTATCTGCTTCTCAAGGCTCCTAAATGCGGTTGCTCGCAAAGAATATTTCTACCGCCCTTGTACTTTCAAAAAGTGAAGATAATGTCCTTATAATTTTCCACAAAGTTGTTTTGGATAGCTCTATGTTATTGTTCTTTCTCAACCAAACCCTAAGCTTTCTTAGTCACTGTTTCTTTGGCATCCAGCTTTTTTATAATGCTGGATAATCCTGGATATAAAATCCTAAATTTTTCTAATTTTAGGAGTCTCCGTGGCGAAGTGGTCAAGCCTTTTGACTCGGGCTCCGAAGACCGAGCCATATGGGATAGAACCCGGTGCAATAAAGTCGACCTTGTCGACTTTTAAAAGCATTTTTATAATAGCTCACCTTATGACATCTTTGTCAAAGCTGTCTACAATAATCGTTCTACCTACCGTACTGTTATTGCGTGGTGGTTTAATTCCAGATTCTTGCACCCATCGACTCAAACCCAATGCACGCACTGTTCTTTTTTTGGAATTTGTAATAGTATAAAACAGTTTCCTGTGATCAGCTTCTTGACAAAAATATGTGTACAACTTCATAGCGATTCTTGAAGTACAATTTCACATTAAATCCCATTGAAAAATATTCACACATTTCAATGTTAGTGATAAGTGGTAAGATTTAAAAAAAAACAACAACATATTAATCAAGTTTCATGAAATAACCCACATTTTGAGACACCTCTGAACAGTCCTTGTTTGAACAACGTGGGTAGTTGGCATAAGGCCAATCCCTTCAAAACACGTACAATATTCAACATTGAGCGCTGATTGTCTGGCTACGCTGTAATACATTTAAAATTATGAATTTCATTTCAGACCCGTAAATTATATACCGCATATAAACAAACTTTTAAATCTGCTGTAAAATCTCCAGAACAAAAATTTTTTTGTTGGGTGGACATAAGGATAAGGTTATATACTAAATCTAATAATTTTCTCTCAGTTGGTTACTGAGAAATGGATGTTTATATTGTGGCAAACAAATGTGGACATACTATAGCACCATTCATTAATCACTGATTGTTTTAATTTTTTTTAATTACTTCTTTCAGCCTCTGATTCGATTACTCTCAGCTTCAGATGTCATTGTTCTTCACTGCTCCCTATATGGCCTTATCGGATTGGCACAAAGGTAATAATTTATGTTTCCAAATTGCAAAATTTTGATATTTTACTGTCTTATTAAGACTGTTTAATTATTTGTTTATATTGCCTTATTATTGGTTGCTGCAGGTTTTATTCCAGAAGCTAAAATGTTTTCTATGAATAGTCAAATAAGACAATTAATTCCTGGTCTGATGCAGATATTGGCAGTTATGACTCTTCACTCTTGATTGTCATCTCATATTTGAATTAAGTTGAAAATGGTTATATTATTATTTGTTGTCCAGCTGTTAAAACTGTCTGTATACATCTTTCACTTTCTTTCACTATATTCAACTGCCTCTATCTTTTCTGTTTATATACCCATACATTTCATTTGTATTTTCTTTATGGTTTTGATGAGCGATCTCATAATACCTACAGCTGTCAGTAACTATGTAATTACTTTTTCTGTCTATGATATTCTCAACATAAAATAACTATGTAATTACTTTTTCTGTCTATGATATTCTCAACATAAAATAAACAACCACATAATGTCAGGTTCTCCTTTAGGAGACCTAGGTTCAGATCCTCTGTAAGGTGCAGATTTTTTTCTGTCAGGGGCAAAAAAGAAAACCCTAACCTGCACAATTTGTGGTGACTGCACTAGCCACGCGGCCTTAATTCCTCAGGCTCAAGACCCCCTTGTCCTATACCTCAAGGTACTATAGGCACTTGATAACAGTTTTGACTACAGTTTCCCCTTATTTCACTACTGATTGTTCAGCATTCATATGCAAACAGAAGTAAAGGTTACACACATTGTAGTAAGCATATTTTTGTGGTTGTAATATTTATGTTTTCCATGACATTACATATTCTTGTAAAACAGTCTTTGGATATGCAAATTTTATCCTAATATAAGTAAAGAACTCTTTTTAAACACCTTTAGGCTCATTGAGCATATGGTGCTAAGCACATATTTTTGTGGACCAATCAATACTCAAGGAATGATGGGTTTATATCACACCAGTGGCTTTGCTTCCCAAGACATTCCCTGATACCCACTGTAGGCTAGGTCAACTTGGAAGCGCAGGTCAATACACAAGGCAAATTCAAACCTACGACCACCAGACCTAGAAGACAGCTTGCCATTCAATGTACTACTGCTGCTCCTTTATCCTCATATAGTTACAAATAAAGTATTTAAAAATAACTTACCTTTAAATTGTACCTACATATGCAGACTCCAAGAGGGAGAAACATCTTGTACAGAACGTAGGAAAGCCCTTACTTCCTTTAATGCTTAGTGACTAGAATTACAGTTCTGTGTTGTTTTAAATGGAAGTTGAAATTCATATACTGTAATTTAAGCTCATAAGTACCTGTATACTGCATAATATGTACAATTTTATTATGCAAAGATTTCATATTTTCAGTGATAGTCCTAAATCACAAATTGGGGAACTGAATGCTGTGGAAATTTTGCTAAGAATCATTCAAGAATATGACACAATTTCTAAAAAGTAAGTATGATTGTTGTGAAAATATGTTGTCATTGGATATTTTGATAAATTTGTTCTATGGCTGCTAGAAAAATATGTCAGCGACTGAAACAATATTTTTATATAATGCAAAGCTAAGTCTTGCAGTAATGAATAAAAGTAGTTAATATTATGATTTATATTTGTACAAATACATTAGTGATGTTTAGTTGAGCTAATTTGGTTTTAAATACACTACTGTATCTGTAGACTTGCTGCAAACTTACTGAGGTTGTTGTGCTCGGACCCCAAGACCAGGGAATATGTGAAACTGGAGGATGGAGTGCCCATCTTACTAAGGTCTGTTGTCATTAACATTGATTGACATACTAACACTTCTGTTAGATTATGTTTTACGTTAGCTTTGAGATCGCTGCAGTGTTTTTATGTTTGTTACATGTTGCATACAGTGCAAGATGAAAGACAGGAAAACTGCTAAAGAGAAAACCTTCAGGATAATTTATACATGGTGGGTTGTGAATCCTTTGGAAGACTGTGAGACTCTTTAAGTCCCGTGCATTGGTGTTGAGGTTATCTAGACCCCGAAGAAGGCTTGTGTCTATCAGAATAGAGATGTTTCTTTTACTCTTATCAAAGTACCATCTCCTTGGGAGCTGTGTTGTAGAGCTCTCCTTCCCCTCTCCAGACTCAGAAACCAGCACGGTGTCAAAATCAGTACTTAAACTTCACATCTGCGGAGATGCATACTAGGATGCTACCAGGTTTGCTATTTATCAAAGCATATATGGTTGGGATTAAGCCTAGGTTGGTAATGTTTCTCCAAAGGTTTCAGGTATTTTATTGTCAGCAATTTGTCACAACCCAAAGTCCAACCCAATACCAGGGGTGAATGATGATTTATGCATAAAACACTATGCAGAAAATGTTAGCTACTTTTTATCTGTCTTTTGATAATCCATTATCTTTTGTATTGTTTTTATAAGCTATATAGGTTCTTTAAAGAGCCATTAGCAGCATTAGTGGTTATTGTGCTCACTTGTCAATACAGTGAGCAGGCTTCAGTTCCAAATAGGAACATATTTTGATTTGTTCTGGACCAGTCCAGCTTTCGCTGACCCGTAATTCCTTTATGTTCTTTATATTCTGTTTGGCACATAGTGGCACATTTCTGTAATTGTTAGGATGTTAATGCTGATAATGCCAAGGCTTTGATGCCAGCTTGCATCATTTGCTACGGGAGGGAAAGACTGATCACCTGGTCCTCCGTACACTTCCGCTTACAAAATATGATGGTCCTAACACTTCACATTCACACAGAAGGTTCCTACTATGGGGCACAACATTGTAGTTCCACTATTCTGCACAGACACCAATGAATGAATTGTCGAAATAATTGATACAAAACAAAGATAATCCTGTCAGCAGTTCAGCTGCCAAGATTCCATTTGCAAATGCAATGTCTGTACAATGCATGGGTTAGATTTTTCTGCCTCCATGTTTGCTCATCTCTCACCTCATTGATGTTGCTTTAAGATTACTAGAAAACATGTTTTACCGGCAGTGATCCTGCTTTTTTTTCCAGCCAACTACACAGTGACAATGTCAGTTTACTGTGGCATGTGGTGTGGTGCCTTGTCTTATTGTGTGAAGATGCTGAATGCAGGGATGACATCAGGCAGATGGGTGGCATCCCACTTATACTGTCATTGCTGCAGTAAGATTTGTTAATGTTATTCAAGGTTTATTATATGATCTTTTCAGTGATAGTAGTTACACAGGTAAATGGATAATATTGGAAATCACTGATATGATGATAAGCATAGACAATATATATGACCATCTCACACCATCACCAGTCTCAGGTCAGGTCTGTGGTCTTGTCCCAACTGCCAAGGTGGCCAAATTATTCAAATATTTATCTCTTTCTCTTGCTATTTTTCCAACAAGTTTGGCTGCTGTCACTAAGTTTTCAAGTTTCTTTCTCTTCATAACATGCTCAGTTATCTTGACTATCTACATCTAATTTCTCTAATCAGTTTGCAGATTTCATTTGCTTCTGGAAGGACAGCCTCATTGACATTTTCCAGGAACCACATTTCTTCTGCCATCAAGTGTTTCTTGACTTGTCTGCTTATTGGTCAGTCAATGTAATGATTTGATGGGATTGATTAATTAATAGCTTTAGATTGGTACTAATAGAGTTGTAGAGAAATACATCTTAGAAGATACATTAGACAACACAATTTGAAACCCTGCAGACACATCATATTCAGACCTGATGCTTCAAACAACAAAATTGTCTTACCAAAAGATAGTAGAATTTTAGAGCAATCAAACAGCTGAAATATATCGTAAGATCATCATCATTATGTCTAAGCAAGTAATATGCAGAACATCATCTCATCATAAGTCTAGTGGAAAGACTCTTGATCCTTGCACCAATTCCATTACCTCATGCACTTCCATATGATAATGCTGTGTAAGACTATCACTTCACATGTTGAAGCAAAAGTAAAGGACATATTTAATAAGGCTTGAGTATCTGGTATTTGATGCTGGTCACATATTTTTAGACTAATCAGCACTTTTGAGGTGATGTGGTTAATATTACTTTAGCTGTCTTCACTTCACAAAACATTTCCTGGCTACAGAATTTAGGCTGGGTCTATTGAAGAAAAAAAATTGTCTTAATCCGAATTTGACCCATAACCACCAGGCTGAGAGGCAAGTATGCTAAGCACTGTGTTAACATAGGTCACTTAGATATTGTGACATATTTGTTTAGAAAAGTTCTAGACTATTCAGTTACAAGGAAATAAAGAAAATTTACCTATCTGTCTTCTTCTCCAGGCGCATTCATCTTTAAATCATTCTAAAAATCTTTTTCATTGTGACCAAATAATATGTGTTTCTGATATATATATTAAGCCTTAGACTTGTAAAAAAAACATATATTGGAAACAACAAGCTGCCATAAGAATTGATAATGAAGTAGGTCAATATCAGCCTATTAAGAAAGGTGTGAGACAGGGATGTGTAATGTCTCCAGATCTTTTTTCCCTGTATAGAGAACATATTTTCAGAAATATAGAAGATATGGAAGGAATCAATATTGGGGGGTGATACATCAATAACTTTAGATACGCAGATGATACAGTCTTGATTGCAGACAATGAACTAGGACCTGCAAAATTTAGTAGATGCGGTTGTTGCACACAGTGAACAACTGGGGTTAGAATTGAATTGTAAGAAGACACAGATTATGGTCGTCACTAGGAAGGAAGAAATACCACAATGTAATATACAAGTAAATGGGCATATTCTTAAACAAGTGAATCGGTACAACTATCTCGGAACAGTCATAACATCTGATGGGAGATGCCTTGAAGAGATTAGAACAAGAATTGCCATGGCGAAAGTAGCCTTTTGTATAGATGAAAAACATACTGACCAATAAAAAGATATCAATTGAAACGAGGAAAAGAGTGTTGAAGTGCTACATAGAACCTGTACTTTTATATGGATGTGAAGGCGTGGACAATGAGCAGACAAGCTGAAAAACATCTGATGGCTGTGGAAATGTGGTTTCTGAGGAAAATGCAAAGAATACCATGGACAGATAGAAAAACCAATGAACAAGTCCTTCAAGAAACAAATGAAGATCGTAAACTGATTAGAGACATTAGATGTAGACAGTCAAAATGTTTTGAGCATGTTATGAGAAGAAATGAATTGGGGAACTTGGTGACAACTGGCAAGATCGAAGGGAACAGACCAAGGGGAAGACCAAGAATTAAATACCTGGATGGCTTGGCCACGTGGCATGGTCGAGACAGAAACACGGAGCTGATCCACGACTCTGGTGATCGAGTGACATGGCAGAACATGACCGCCCACACTTATCGGCATGGCACATAATGAATATATATATATATATATATATATATATATATATATATATATATATATATATATATATATATATATATATATATATATATATATATATATACACACACACGCGCGCGCGCACACACACACACATGCACATATGAAGGTTAAAAAGCATGTTAGAGAAGTTTGTTTCAAGGTATGAAAATTGATATTAAAGTAGCATGAAATAATGTGTACAAGGTTAAAAAAAAAAGCCATTGAACCTTCTGTTTTCAGTGACAGAAAATTTGTCAGTGAGCGGACAGATGCTAGTAAGAATGCTGCTGTGAATGGTGGTGATGACCGGAAACCTGTATCCAATAAGGAACATGTAAGCATAAGTTAATCACTCTAGCTTTGTGTACACCTTTGCCTCAGTAATAATATATGAGAAGTTACCATGCAAGGTATAAATCCTTCAAATTTCTGTTGTATGTGCAACAGGGTAGGCCATCCATTCATCATGTGCCATGCCGATAAGTGTAGGCGGTCATGTTTCGCCATCTCACTCGATCACCAGAGTCAAGTATCAGCTCCGTGTTTCTGTTTTGACCATGCCACATAGTCAAGCCATCCAGGTATTTACTTCTCGGTTTTCCCCTTGGTCTCTTCCCTTCGATCTTGCCAGTTGTCACCAAGTTCTCCAAATCATTTTTTCTCATAACATGCCCAAAAGATTTTGACTGTCTACGTCTAATGTCTCCAATCAGTTTACGATCTTCATTTGTTTCTTGAAGGACTTGTTCATTGGTTTTTCTGTCTGTCCATGGTATTCTTTGCATTTTCCCCCAGAAACCACATTTCCACAGCCATCAGATGTTTTTCAGCTTGTCTGCTCATTGTCCATGCTTCACACCCATACAAAAGTACAGGCTCTATGTAGCACTTCAACACTTTTTTCTCGTTAAATCTAGTCTTTTTCTTGTTAAATGTAAATATAAATTGGATAGACAGGCTTGGTCTGAAGCGTTGGGTGGGGTATTGGAGCATGGTAAGGCAGATGTGGTCAGGCTCCTTTGAGATCATGTGTATTGTGTGGAAGAACAGATAAATCATCATAGCTAATAGGGAGTTATGTGACATGGAGTGACCAGAGGATCTGGCCTACACTCAGTACTCAGATAAAAGGCCAGGCGGACACATGATCAGACTGCAGTTGGTACCATTAGTATTGGGACTCTTTGTTGGCTGTTGAATATGAGGACAGAGCACATTTAGGGATGTCCTGGGTGCTGTGATGTCGGTTTGTTACTCGACTCAACATTGAAATAGAATTTGGAGTCATATCTTAACTCTCTCTCTCTCTCTCTCTCTCTCTCTCTCTCTCTCTCTCTCTCTCTCTCTCTCTCTCTCTCTCTCTCTCTCTCTCTCTCTCTCAATCTCTTCACTCTCTCTCCCTGTCACCCTCTCTAACACACACACACACACACACACACACACACACACTCTCTCTCTCTCTCTCTCTCTCTCTCTCTCTCTCTCTCTCTCTCTCTCTCTCTCTCTCTCTCATTCACATGCATACACACGCCCTGGCAGCAGGGGGAGGGAGAGAGAGAGAGAGAGAGAGATTCATCATATTGAAAGCATTCACTGTTTACTGTGCCTTTTAGCTGTTACATCTATTAATCTGTATTGTACACTAGCTCTAGTCACTACATGTGTTGTCTTTTTTGATTAATTTTATGTTGTGGACCAACCAACTCGATCTGTGTGCATTGAAAAATGAAAAATACATAAAAGACAAAATCAACATAAAAATAAAGAACAGATTTGATGCATTGTCTCATCTAAAAGTTTGGTTTCAAGATGGTAATGATCAGTGGGAAGTATTGAAGAGCTTCATCATATAGAGGTGGATCCAGCCAAAATTGGGTACAGGAAATGTTCTGGCAATGGCGGGTGGCTGGCGTGATATTGACTACATCACCTGCCAAGTGCTAATTAGTCTATGGGGAATTAGCACCAAATATCCACATACTTGCCTGTCAGCCTAGTAGTCATGTATTCAGATCCCCAGGTCAGCCTAAAGCTGGTATCAGGAAAATGTCCTGGGAAGTAAAGATGGCTGTAGTAATACTGACCACTAAACATCCATCAAGTTCCAGTTGATCTATAACAATATGGGACTAGCATCATTTATCCAATTAACCTCAAGGAATGTAATAGTCTCTTTCCCTTTACATTCTTATGGTGTCGGTTAATTGCATTGTCATTAGAAGCTTAGTGTCTTTAGCATGAAACAGGATTTGTATAAGTCAGTTTCATTGGCAGTGAATGTCAAGTTGTCAAGTAAGTCTTTTTTTTTTCCCTCTTTTCATTCAGGAGGAATTTTGTGAACATCAGTATTCACTGAAAAAAGGTAAGGAAATATCCATATGTATATATGAAGTAACTCTTTTATTGAAGAATTTTGCTATGATTTGATGATAACATCATTTGCTAAAATGTGTCCTCAGTTTAATAGTTAATCATGGGTCAATCTTTCTTCTCAGTCGTATATTATAAATACTGCTTCACACTTCATGAACTTTTAAGCTATAAAATTGTCACCTGCATGTGCTCACTTCTTAACATAGAAGTTATTTTACTAAATTACAGTATGTAAAAATTGGTCAATATGGATGTTTGTTTTAATTATTAATGTTATGACTAATTTAATTTCTATTTACTTACATCCATATATTATGATAAATTTTCTACCAGTCAGTGAAGATATTTTTCACAGATATACTTATAAAAGTGCAAAGCTGCATGTGGCTTAATTATTTAAGTTATTCTATTTGAATCTTTTAAAAGTCTGACGTATCCAGGCTTTTAATTACAAGTGTAGTAGGCAATTTATATGGGCATGAAAAAATAGTCTCACTTTAATCAAAATTATTCTCTTCTTTCCTGTAAACCCTATCTCATATGTTGTCTTACTTTTTACAGGTGGTTAGAGTATACTATAGAATCTGGCTTCCCCAGCGGCCACTTCCACTGTGTATTATTCTCTTTGAAAATAATGCTCTCATGATATTTCATAGTGTTTTTGTCTGATGCAAAACTTTCTGGAACTGAAAGAGTTAATAATGTAGTGAAATAATTTATTTGCTGTGATTATGATTCATCTCAACCTCATCATCAGGTCCTTTGCAGAACGTGGCTTTCTTTACAGCCCACGGAAAAGATTCTCGATCGTTTGCCAGTTCTCCAGCCTCTTGCATGTTCATGCCCAAGGTGTCTGCAATGTCCTGTCTCCATCTTTGTGCTGGTTGACCCCTGCCTATTCTTCCAGAAACCAGGACTTCCACTAGTTTTATTTCCAAACCACTGTCACAATATCCCTGGGGTGAGGGGAGCTATTGCTACACTATGTACCGTGGGTTCAGTTCTTGGTATAGGGTATTTGAGTTCTGGTCTACCTACCCCGCCAGTCTATAGACAACCCCTTCTAACACTCTTCCTTTCAGTGGACTTTACCCTCCAACGCTCCCTCCATAGGAGTTGACTCAACTCTGGTCGGAAACAAACATACTAAACATTTATTACACATTAGGATGTTACAATACATAAAGATAGATAGAGGTAGGCAGGAGATTAATCTACAGGCCAGATCAGCAGGATAGGTGTACGGCTATTATCATCGAGCCGTAAATGATTCTGTCACTGCAGTCTGCTGTGGAAGGACTCTCACCCGGCGGATGCAGATCCTCCTCAGAATGAGACAGACTGGCGTAGCAGCAGTTCGACGTGCGTACACCTGGGACAGTGTTGAAATCACTGGGCCCTAAACTCCTTGGGCTCCCTCCCACTGGGTCCAGGCTGCAGTGGTTGACGAGTTCCCCAACCCAGTGGACTGACCGTTTATCTTATCCAGAGTAGCCCTTCTAGTTCTAAAAAAATGTAAATTAATGTCAAATAGGGCTCCTGGAATATATACTCCATTGGAATTTAGTCTTAGCAGATAATCACTGTCTTTGCTTCACAGAATCAAGTATTCGAAGTCATTAACAGAGTCACTTTGTCTATAGTGACAGGACTCCAGTGGCTGGAGTTGAACACACTGCACTATAGTTCAAAACATATGGCCATAAGCATTAGGCCAAGTCTCTCTCTTTAGACAATCTTGGGCCCTGCTCTGGGCCGGAGTAGCCTGCTGTAACAATGGTAGATACATCTTTTACCTTACAGATCCCGAAAGTATGGTAGCTGGCTGTTCATGGACTGATAATGCTTCTTGGCTGACTTGCTAAACCATAACATCTGGAACTCTGACTTGTCAGGAACGACTGGGTGTTACCTCCAAACCGGGAAGCTCACGCCCACAGTCTTCTTGGTTTGTTCCATGACGTAGATTTACAGGCCGGGTCTACGCTCATCTGGTACACACTCCATGACAGGCTCTGCAACAAAACAACCTTGTGAGAGCCACTGGTAACAGCAAACAGCACCAAATGAACATGGGAGCGAGGCTCTCAGCATTTAAAGGATACATTACATATATAAATATAAATGACCCTGAACCTATCCGCATCTGCTATGACCTGGACTGGGATGACTTGGACTCCTCTGTCAGATTGCTCCAGGAAGAGCGTCGTTCCTCAAGAACTGTATGGCAGCTTGGACTGGCCTTGTCTGGTAAACACAGATGAAGCACACAAATTCCTACAAAAGCCTCAGTCATGTTATGCATTAACGGTTAGGCATCAGTATAACACTCAACAACCCTTTTGAGATACCCCACTGTCCCCCTTGTTCATATGGGAGCGATGTACCTTCATTCTAGTCAATGGCATTTTAACACATGGTTCCCCTCTCCATGTAGTATGTCTCAATCATGCTCTGTGGGAATATATGGTCTATTCCCCTGTTGTGGGTGATATCCACTCCGTTCTCTCACCTTCGTCCAATAGGTGAGCAGGTAGAATGGTGTCAGTGTTCCCTGAAATAGCAGGCGGGTTTACCGAAGGTTTTATTTCCCTCGGTTCTATTTCTCTCACTTTCACCACCTGAAATAATTAATGTCCCTCCCTTTGGTCCCTTTAGAAGAACTAAATAGGCAAAGGACAGGTGGGAGTAAAGTAGAAATAGAAAAATCCCGTGTCTGCCCGAACTTGCGGAGACGGCCATTATCACATCTGTCGTTCGCTGGAATACTCCTGCTGACATTTGCAAACAACGCCAATCATCCTCCCGAGTAATTAGATAGGTCACACGCCCTGGTTGAGGTGTGGCCCTGTCGAGCCCCTGCGTCCGCAGCGTCTACCGGAAATCACTTGTTGCACTTTGCCACGCTGGCATCGACCGGCGATATCTGTCACCAAACCACCTCATGCATAGATTCATTTTACAGGCCTAAATGCCCTGAGTCTGAAAAACCTATTCCTATTGGGCTCCCACATAGCCCCAACCACTTAGGATGCTACTCCCAGATGGTCGCTAAAGCCATCCCTTCTGCACCCCCAGTTTTGGCTAAGTCCCATTTACCTATCCCATACTATGCATGAGGTAGCTTAATGAACCCTACAGCGCGTGCACGTAACACGAACCATCGACACAAACTAACTATTCTAATTACAGGCAAATACCTTCACTCATCAGAAGCTTGGTCCACTTGCAGGCAAAAATGTAAAGCTCCTTTGAGGGCCATTATACACAACACACAGCACCCAAAATCTGATGTCCTGCGAACAAAGCAGTTTGCACTTCAACTGACTTTAAACCGCAGTCTAGTTACGGCTGTAGCCTGAGCGACGCTCAACTAACCCGTGTCAGCATAGTTAACTCGTGCAATCCATGAACCAACAACTCAGTGCCATTTCCAGATTGTTCTATCTAAAGAACAACATAAAGGGAGAGCAAGTCAAGTACTGGGATAAACCACCGGCCAAGAATTTACACAGTAGTTTCCCTTTGACTGGATCGTAGCAATGATCGAACTCGAACTCCGGTCCATTTCGCTACAACCACTATGATTCTTAACATGACCAAATTATTTCAGTTTCTGAAACATGTAGTTGTTTATAAGCCAGTTTTCATCAATGTTTAGGTCTTGTAAACTGTCAGTATTTTGCTTCTTCCTGGATTTTGACTGATTTTATCAAATTTGTATGCCAAATCCAAATATTTTATTTTACATGCTTCTAAAAATGTGAATGTTCTCAGCAGTTTTACATGTTTTGTCTTTGCCAGCTTGTTGTGCTGCTCTAGCAGAGCTAGTTCTAAATGATGCTAATGGCCAGCAAATTATTCAGTCTAATGGCCTTTATTCTCTGGGGCTCCTTATATTACCAGAAGATGTAGCCACAGAAAAGGACAAAAAGAGAACCACACAGCTGCAGGTTAGTTTAGCTTTTAAAGTGCTATCATAGTCTATCATTATGCTGCTGTATTGAATGGTAGACTATCCGTCTGCTCATAATAAGGATGGCAGCAGATTTAAGAAAATAACAATGGCTGATTTTGAATGGTTTATATATTAGCATTATTCACTTCAATTTCATTATGTAAAAATCAAAGTTTGACAACTAAATCATTTTGAAAACAAGATAAAACTTAATACCCTGCTGAAAGCCTTGGTTGAAGGAAATATGGAAGGCAAATGTACATGAGGAGAACAAGTTTAAATGGGCAGATAATGTCAACAGATCAACTGGAAAGGGGATGTCAGACAGTGCATTTGTAGGAAGACACAGAAAATGCTGGAGATATGACACGGCTGATTGTCTGTACTGAGATGCCAACAAACGTAGCCAATGCAGTTGACATGTATCATTCATATGTATTAATTAGCAATGTGTTTAGTGGTACAAGGTTTTGCTGTTTGTAAGTAACATCAATTAAACCTGCACACACATGTGCTATATTTTGTTTAATCCTGCCCAAAATCTGCATGGTAGTATGACATTCTTTTTAATGAAGCAATTTTATAAAAATCTTTTTATAAACTAAACGATCATGTGTGTTTTTATTCTTGGAGAAACATTGTAAATTCCATTGTATCTCTGTCTTGTCTAGAGACAATAAAGCTAAAGATTTTGGCATGTGAATATCTAATTTCAGCTTTGTCAACAAATGTGCTAGAATTTCTACATTAAATTAACCTCTTCTTTCTTTTCTCAGCTGTCTGCAGAATCTTAATATAAGTAAATTTAGGACATATGTTAAAATCTGTGGCTGCATTCTTGATGTAAATATCATTAGGTGTCTTGGCAATTGAAGAAAATATAACACCTTATGACCAAAGACTGTGAAATGTTATCTTATGTCGTGTCAACTCATGCACTCAAAAGATTGATATGGCGTTTGTATATTACTCATCCATTCCAATGTATACTCACCCATGCTCAGGGTATAATATGAAATACCTTTCTCTATTCATTACCAAGCAATATCATAACACAGTTATGTAACATAATTCTTAGTATTTTAAAACAGAAATATAACATTTATTACTGGTACAAATGCTTGATAATTTTATATACCATGTAACAGACCCCTTGCTTTGTTATCATGAGTTTTTTATATACACAGGACGTGTTAAGTTTTTAATATGTGTGTGGGTACACACTTAATGATGTTAGTATGTTTGTTGATGTAACAAGAACACTGAGCTGATCCACGACTCTGGTGATTGAATGAGATGGCAAAACATGACCACCCATGCTTACTGGTATGGCACATGATGATGGTGATGATGTAGCAACATTGTTATAATATTTTAAGCTATTGTTCTCAGATCCCTGTTTTGTTTAAAGTCTACAATGACTGTTGTTTCACTTCCAGCAAAATGCTTTCAGAGCTTTGAGATTTCTCTTCAGCATGGAGAGAAACCGTCGACTCTTCAAGCAGCTGTTTCCTCCAGAGCTGTTTGAAATGTTCATTGATGTTGGTCACTACAACAGAGAACTCAGTGCATATAAACCTCTTGCTGATAGGATAAACAGTCTTCCGGTAAGTGTCCTCAACAGCTCCACCTGTCAGATTTCTGCCTCCCCTCTTTTTTGGTCCTCTCCAAACACAGCAGTCAGTTAATTTATTTTTGTTTATCTGTTTTTTTTAGGGACAAGTAACAAATATATAGTGGTGGCATAGTAGTTAGTGCGCTTGTTTATAGTGACAGTGGTCTGCGTTCAATCTCCATCAGTGGCACCATTTGTTTCCAGCCAGTATGGCTTTGGGGTTGATCATCCTCATTAAATAGTTATCAGACAATTTTTATAATTTTTTGGGGGCTGTGAGGTATGGAAGTGACAACTCAATCTCATGCAAAATACTTATTATATTGATGACTAACACTTCACACTACAAGATCAAGAACTGGCATGGACGTCTTTACCTTTACAATAAAAGTAAAGTAAGGAACCCCTTTTCAATCCATGAGGCAGAGTGGGTGTATGGTGCTTGTCCCATATTTTATAGACCAATTGACACTCAGTGGATGTTGTGATTGTCATGGGACCGAATAATGTGATATAATAGATAAATGCAATTGATTTATGTTCTCAGCTGGGGACAGCAGGCTATATCAGTTGGTTTTGTCTTTACAGAAACATGTGATCTGTGAAATTGCTGAAAATATACGTAATACAAACCAGAACAAAACACCCAGTTACTACATTGGGGACTATGCAGTATTTGAGCTGCTGGGAACTGGGGCATTTGGGTCTGTGTATAAAGTGAGGAAGAGCATTGGTAGACAGTCCTTCCTGGCACTGAAAGAAGTAAGTATTGTCGATGCATGTTCTGTGATTCATTATTTCTAGTAATTTATGTGTGTGAAAAGTCATGTTATGTGCTACAATGATTGTATGTAATATATTATAGTGTGTGTCTTCTTTGTTCCTTTTTGAGGGACTTGTCTGCACACTTGATTGTGCATCTTTAAACTCAGAGATCAATGTGTTCTACTTTGGCCTGCATTTGTATAAGACTTACCTCCTCTAGACAGATTCTACCCAAGGTAACAGACACACTCACTCCTCCCCCCACTCTGTCTGTCTGTCTGTCTGTCTGTCTCTCTCTCTCTCGTCTGTCTGTCTCTCTCTCTCTCTCTCTCTCTCTCTCTCTCTCTCTCTCTCTCTCTCTCTCTCTCTCTCTTTCTCTTTCTCTTTCTCTCTCAGCCCATGCCATGAGTTGTTAGTGATTATGTCTGTCCACAACCTTCTGTCTCTTGTACTGCAGGTTTTTTTCTGATACCGATGTTTCTTCATGCCATGATGTCAAACTGTCCACTATATTCTATCTTGGTTTCCCTTTGCTTCTCCTCTTCTTCAACTTTCCAATCGTTACAACACACTCCAGATTTCCCCTTCTCATGACATACCCATGGAATGTGGACTATCTCCTTCTGTTGGGAGTAACAAGTTCTCTTTGTAAGTTCACTTCTTTCAAGATATCTTCATAATTTTTTCTATCCATCCATGGTTCTCATCATTTCTTAAATAAAACCCCATCTCCGCAGCTTCCATATAATTTCTCATTTTTCTTCTAATTGTCCATGATTTCCTTCTATATATCAGGATTGACTCAATATATAGCTCTTAAAAACTGTTTTTCTCACCTTGATTGACAGAAATATATTGCAGAGAATATTCTTCATCTTGTGAAATGCTTCTTCTGCTTCAGCTTTTTAAAATTTAACTTTCTTATGCATCTTCTGTCTGCTGTTATTACAGCACCCACATACTTAAAAAAGTTGACTTGTTTCAGACTGGTTACATTTGCTTTCAAGCTGCATTTGAGAAGACATTTTGTTCTTTGCAAATATCATTATATCTCTTTTTCGATTATTCTGTTATTTCTTGGTCCTTAGTTTTGACTTTCTGTTGCAATTATATCTATAATTTCTTGTAAATGCATTTCATTTTCAGTGACTAAAAGCATTTCATCAGCATAAAACAGATTATTTTCAAATTTGCACACCAACTGATATTCTTGGCATGACTTGTATGGATCTCATTATTATTTCACTGTATTATATATATATATATATATTAACAAGGTTAATATTACTTTCTTTTTAAGTTACTTTTTATTTTAACTGTGTGCACATAGTCTAATATAAACAATGTTTGTTCTTCAACTAAAATTTAGTTGTGCTTATTTGACAGGTGAATCTACAGAATTTAGCATTTGGAAAAAGTGATAAAGAGAAAGGCAAAAAGTGTTGGAGAAATAACCTAATGAGCTCAAAATAATGAAAGAAGAAATGCGACATCCTAATGTTGTTCGATACTACAAAACATTTGAGCTGAGTAAGTAATTGCGTTATTATCACTGAACTGTTGTTCTGTTGGTCTTGTATATCCATTGGCTTACTGAAGGCAACTCCTAGGACCATCAATGTCATTCTCTAGGACAGTGGTTCTCAACCGGTGGGGAATTCCCCCCCAGGGGGGAATTTTAGGGTTTCCAGGAGGGGAATGAAGACCATTTCAAGATCGTGTTAATAGAAGAGCTGATTACTTGATATTGTTTTTCCCTTCATACTTTACAGTTATGAACGTCTCATCCTTCTAAAATTCATTTTATAAAGTAAGTAGACCCACAAATCATGTTTTATGTGGATGTCTAGACTTGTTTTAGTATTTGCTATTAAATTTACTTTCTATTTTTATGTATACTGTGTAGGGGTGGGGGGATTTTTAGATAGGAAATATGAAAGGGGGGGAATGACGTTCTGAAAATGTGGTGAAGGGGGGCACGGGCCAAAAAAGGTTGAGAACCACTGCTCTAGGATCATGCATTAAATCCATTAAAACATAATGCGGGATCTTGAATTAAACACATCAAGACTTACTTTGAGATCCCTCATAAAACCCATTAAAATATACAGTAGGATCTCACATCAAATCCATTACAATATACTTTGGGAACCTGCATTAAATTTATTAAAACATACAGTAGGGTAATGTATTAAATAATTTGAAACAAACTCTAGGATCTTGCATTAAACCCAGTAAAATATACAGTAGGATAATGTATTAAAACAATTGAAACATACTGTAGAAACATGTATTAAACCCATTAAAACTAGGATGCATGTGTGTGTAATGAGATTTATGTTTGTGACTTCTCAGATGACAAGTTGTACATAGTCATGGAGCTTATAGAAGGAGCCCACCTTGGGGAACATTTCAACTCTCTGAAAGAGAAAAATGACCACTTTCAAGAGAGCAGAATATGGAATATTGTTATACAGGTTTGTAAACCATATTAGAGATATATTGTTAGGTCTTATGAATAAATATTGTTTATCATAATAACAAATTCAGTCATATAGGGGGAACATTAAGACTCAGCATTCAGTTAAATTATTGGGTATTCTATAAGAAGAAATAACTTTAAAACATAGTGAAAAATGGCACATTTAATGGAATAAAAACAAAACAATGAGATAAATATCTAGAGATTTGGCCAAATGGCATATTCAGAACAAGAATGCAGACCTGATCCAAGATTAGTGACTGTGATGGAGGGCTATTATCACTCAAGTTTAACAACATGGCACTTCTTGAATCAGTATCAAATTATAATAGTTTTAATTCTAAATAAGTAATATATTCTCTCTTTGATGTTTGTTTTAATCATAACTTGTGTGAATAACTTACTGTGTACAAAAATATCAAGACCACACCACATTTTAAGTATATATATATATATTTTTCCCCCCACTTTATTCCAGTTGATACTTGCTTTACGCTACCTTCACAAAGAGAAAGGAATTGTTCACCGGGACCTTACTCCAAGCAATATAATGTTAGGAGAAAATGACAAAGTCACAATCAGTAAGCAAAAACACAATTGCTTTATTATTATATCTTGTTTACATCCTACAGCTCTGCTGTCAGGTCTTAGTCAGATATGACTGAGCTACCGAATGACAGTAGACGGTACTACCTGCTTTCTGTCAGCGCCGAATGTTGGGCGGCGCTTACCAAACCCGACACCCCACATTGTGCCAACGGCTTCGGGCGGAAGAGCGCAATTGGGAGGGTACTAGCCTTATCCTGGTGCGAGGAAATGCAACCCAAAGACAAAATAAGTCATGGCAGGGCAGACCAGGCCCTAAGCCTTGGTTGGCAGCTGGTCTAGGATCGAAGCTCCGACAGGCGGACAGTTAGAGCATTGCTTTGCTGATCCGGCAGCTTCTGCAGCTTGTCTTGTTCCAGATTATAGGTGTCAACTTTCCTCTGGAGTGAACTAGGCAGGCCGAGAGAGGGATCATGCTGCATGGGCAACACATGGTTTCTTTATTTTAGCCCAGGCTTTGTGCTATGGAGAGGCAATAACTCCATCCCTGGTCTTAACCGGTCTCGGAATCAAAGCGAGAGGCAACTGTTACGGGTTATAAGTCCTTGTCAGTTGGCGTAGACATGGGGCGCCACGCGTTGCCTCTGACGGTGGGAGACACCTACAGGTGTCACTGATCAGCTACCGCCCGCCTCAAGCTGGGCAGCCCCCAGCCAATTGGGTGCTGATCCGCCACAGCCTGCCTGCTTCAATGGGTGCTTGGGGCTAGGACAAAATCTGAATCGCAGGCTGTAAAACCAATGCACCAGGTACTAATAAAAAGAATAGAAACCTCAAGCTACGGCTTGCAACCTGGAACGTGAGAACCATGTGTCCAGGATTTTCCACTGACTTGACAAATATTGACGATGTGAGAAAAACGGCTGTGATTGATGCTGAACTCAATCGTCTTAACATTGATATTGCTGGCCTGCAGGAGACTCGCCTCGCTGAGGAAGGGTCACTCAGGGAAAACAATTACACCTTTTTTTGGAAGGGAAGAGGGCAGGCAGAAAAAAGGCAACATGGTGTGGGCTTTGCAGTGAAGAATTCACTACTGGGAATGATTGATATCCCAGCTGGAGGTAATGAAAGATTATTATCACTGCGCTTGGCAACCTCTTGTGGATTTGCCACCATTCTCACTGCATATGCACCGACACTCGCTTCCTCTGATGATGTGAAGGATACGTTCTATGAGCAGCTAGACTCTGTGATCAAGGCAGTTCCAAAATCCGACTACATTTATATGCTCGGTGATTTCAATGCTCGTGTGGGCAAGGACTCGAGTTCATGGCCAGTGTGCCTTGGAAAATACAACATCGGTCGCATGAATGATAATGGGCAAAGGCTGCTGGAGCATTGCACTAGAAATGACCTATGTATTACAAACTCCTTTTTTAAAACAAAAGAGATGCATAAGGTCACATGGAAACATCCAAGATCCAACCATTGGCATCAGCTGGACTTCATTATCACACGGAGACAACATCTGAACCATACATCATTAACTCGAAGTTACCACAGTGCTGACTGTGATACAGATCATTCTTTGGTTGTTGCAAGGGTTAGACTGAGACCAAAGAGAATCTACACAGCTAAACACAAGTCTAGCCCCAGGATTAATATTACTAACACTCAGGATCCTGGAAAGTGCTTTGAATTTCAACAGCAACTTGAAGACGCTTTCAATGATACATCAGAAAATTGTATAGTAAATGATAAATGGAGTAAACTTAAGGAAACTATTTATAAAACAGCGGTAGGGGTTTACGGCACTGTGGATCATAAGAGGCAGGACTGGTTTGCAGCAAACAGCCAGATACTGCTGCCCTTGATTGATAAAAAGAAGATAGCTCTCTTAAGAAACAAGGAAAGACCAACGCGTAACACTCTGAGTGAGCTGAAGCAAGCGAGGAAGGATGTACAAAAGGCTGCCAGGCAGTGTGCGAATGACTATTGGATCAAGTTATGTGAGTCCATTCAAATCGCAAGTGATAAGGGAAACATCAGAAGCATGTATGAAGGGATAAAGAAAGCCTGTGGTCCAATGATCAAAAGAAGTGCACCGCTGAAAACCTTGACTGGAGAAATCATCACTGATAAGAAACAGCAGATGGATAGATGGGTCGAGCACTATTTAGAGCTTTACTCAAGTGAGACCAAGCTAGCGGATGATGCCCTCAACGCCATAGAGGCCCTACCAACTCTTGACCACCTGGACACACTTCCCACTATAACAGAAGTTAAGTGTGTTATAAATGAGCTTGCATCTGGCAAGGCTCCAGGTAAGGATGGGATTGCAATAGAGGTAATCAGGAGTGGGCAAGACACACTCGCTCTACAGATCCACCAGCTAATAGAGCTATGCTGGCGAGAAGGACAAGTCCCACAGGATTTCAAAGATTCAAACATCATAACACTGTACAAGAACAAGGGAGATCGGAGCGACTGTAACAACTATAGGGGTATCTCACTTCTGTGTATTGTTGGGAAAGTATTTGCCAGAATTGTCCTGCACAGACTTCAAGTCCTGGGAGATCAAGTCTACCCCGAATCACAGTGCGGCTTCCGCCAGAACCGGTCTACCATTGATATGATATTCTCATTGCGACAGATGCAAGAAAAATGCCGGGAACAAAATCAGCCACTGTTTATTGCCTTCATCGACCTCACAAAGGCATTCGATTTGGTCAGTCGTGAGGGTCTGTTCAAAGCACTAAAGAAGATTGGCTGCCCACCAACTCTTCTGTCCATTGTGGAATCGTTCCACACAGGCATGAAAGGTATAATCAAGTTTGATGGCTCAACTTCAGAAGAGTTTGAAATCAAGAGTGGAGTTAAGCAAGGTTGTGTACTAGCCCCCACCCTCTTTGGGATATACTTTTCACTTCTACTGAAATATGCCTTTCGTGATCAGGATGACGGTATATACATTCACTCACGCTCAGATGGTGGCCTCTATAATGCTCAGAGATTGAAGGCCAAGACCAAAATTAGGAGGGTACTAATCAGAGAGTTGCTTTTTGCGGATGATGCTGCGATTACGACCCACTCTGAGGAAGAATTACAACATCTACTATCTGCATTCTCCAATGCTTGTTCTGAATTTGGTTTAACAATTAACAAAAAGAAGACACAGATTATGTCACAAGGTGCACATGGTGTACCATCAATCTTTATTGACGACGCCGAACTGGAGATAGTAGACCATTTTACATATCTAGGATCAGAGGTAAATAGCAAATTATCCCTCGATCAGGAAATCAACATCAGGATTGGCAAGGCAGCAACAACAATGAACATGTTAGCAAAAAGAGTCTGGGAAAACAGGAAGCTTACTGCCAAAACAAAAGTCCTCGTCTACCAAGCCTGTGTCCTTAGTACTCTTCTTTATGGCAGTGAAACCTGGACAACTTACTCACGCCAAGAGAAACGTTTAAACAGCTTTCATATGCGGTGTCTGCGAAGAATACTTGGTATTAAGTGGCAAGACAAAATCACAAATACTGAAGTATTGGAAAAATCAGGTTGTGTGACGGTGTATTCCATGCTCAGTCTTCGTAGACTTAGATGGATAGGACACGTTAGGAGGATGGATGATGGTAGAATACCAAAGGACATCTTTTTTGGTGAATTACAGACGGGTAGGAGATCTCAGGGTCGGCCTCTACTACGATACAAAGATGTGTGTAAGCGGGACATGATTGATACAGGCATTGATAATGCACATTGGGAGCACGTCGCCGCTGACCGTGTTGCATGGAGGGCAACTATCAGAAATGGAATAAAGACAAAGGAGAAAATGATTGCAGATAAAGCACACACAGACCGTGAGAGACGTAAGATGGTGGAAGTGACCATGTTTTCACATGCACCTACTGTGGGCAAACATTTGCAGCAAGAATTGGCCTTACCAGCCACACTCGCCACCGCCATGGATCGTAGTTATTAAGCCTTTTTGAAGCACAATGCACCAAACTATCGTCTGTCAAGACGGAAAGGTGCCAATGTACCTACAGCTCATATGGCGTGATATTACCAGTTATGTTATAAATTCCTGATTAGCAAATTAAAGGTATTTTTCATCAAGCACTACTTCACCAACTCTGTGGCGAAGGGGATATGGACAAAGATTGTTATCCCGCATACCCGCAGTTTGAAACGCAGCTGTGGGCGATTTGGGAGCAGACCACCTTGCGTTGGTTTTTTATAAAATGGTATGGGTGCCAGTCGTTCGGAAAGCAATGGCAAACTACTGAACATAAACTTGCCCAGGAATCATGAGCAGCCAAAAAATGCTGTGGTTGACTGCTACATCCTGTAAAGGACATGCAACTAACTTGTTAACTACTTCACAGGATAATAATAGAGTGATTAGTATATTTTGAACAATACAGGTGTCCTCTCTCTTATTTGCTAGCTTAGCGACCAACGAACTGTTGACAACCAAATATCATGAAAATATGGAACCTATTCTCTTTCAGTTTGCAAATTCATTTTTGGCCAGAAAAAAAGTGCAAATAGTGTACTATATGTCACTTTAGAAAATATGTGAACTGTTAAATAGAACCAACACCGTCTGTCTGTTTGTGTTTATATATATATATATATATATATATATCTATCTGTGTGTGTGCGTGTATGGTGTTCTAGCTCCATACTTTTATATTTCTATAAACAAATGGATACTCACTGGGTGATGTGGTCAATATCAAGCCAATCACCTTTACCTCTCAGGACATTTCCGGGTACCCATTTAGGTTTGGTCAACCTAGAAGTCCCAGGTCAAGTTTAGAAATCCACCTCATTGGGGATTCAAACACCTGACCACTGGGCCAGCGGTCAAGCTTACCTCTTGTTATTATTGATCCACCAGCCTCTGGGATCTCTTTCTTCATCCCAATGCCACAAGCAAATGGTCATCATCTAACCTTTAAATATAACATGTCATTGCATAAGCACATGAAATGTTGTGGCATATGTGATGACATATGTAGCAAGAGAATGTACAGGTGTCAGTTATAATTGAAAAGTGTCAAAAGAGCAGATCATTGAAAAGTGAGAGGGATATTTATTTAGACTCAAACACATATAACAGATGCAGTGTTAAAATTACTATATTAATGGATATATGTGTGAATTTGGAGGGCTAGAAAAGGAAACATAGTTACATAACTGTGAAAATGTTCTAATAAGATTGGCAAGTTAACTAAATGATAAAGCAGTTAAAAATGATTCACTATAGAGAAATAATGTTTGAATCAAAACTTAATTATCATTAGCTGGAAAGCTGAAACAATAACTGATTGTATTATCTTCATTGTAAGTGGTTTATTAATGGTATTTGATTAATATAATTTCTCATTAAATTTCAGCTGACTTTGGACTTGCCAAGCAGAAAAGAAGTGACTGCAGCAAAATGACATCAGTTGTGGGGACAATTCTATACTCTTGGTGAGAACATTGACATTTTGATATACAGTGATATTAGTGTGACACATATACACAGACATGGAGAGAGGGGATGGGCGAAGGGAAGGAGGGCAGTAAGACAGAGAGAGAGAGAGAGAGAGAGAGAGAGAGAGAGTAAAACAAAATTATACATATGTGTATCATAGCAAATTTCGTAGAAACTCCTTGAGGAGAAGAACTGTCCTCATTTAACATACAAGTTAGTTGTTCATCCTTTACAGGATGTCACAATCAATCCCAGCATTTTGTGGCTGTTTGTGATATACTAGGCAGCCATTAAGCAATGCTTTCTGAACGACCGATGCCTCATACCATCAAAACCAACACAACGGGGTGTGCTTCCAAATGTCTCACAGCTAATTTTGAACCTTCAACTGGGCACCTACGGTGAATAGTGAATCATGTTCATTACCTCTGAGCCACTGGTGGCTAGTTGACAACAACAACAAAATTAACTTTTATCTATTGAGATTATTTTGAATCAAAATAAAGATTGATTTTAAACCAACACATGATTGTGATATTTTGATATTATTAGTACATTTGTAATTTATCTTTAATTTTAAACATTGAATTATATTTGCAGCCCTGAGGTGGTTCAGAATCAGGCATATGGTGAGAAAGCTGATATCTGGGCCTTGGGGTGCATATTGTATCAGATGTGTGTTCTGGAGCCACCTTTCAACAGTAACAATATGTTGACCCTTGTAAAGAAAGTATGTATTTTATATTTGATTGATACTATATACAATTTTAGTGATAACATTTATATTTGATTTTCATTTTTCTTTAACTGTGAATATAATTATTATGTCAGGCTTAGAATACAGATGTCTGTACAATGTATATTGGGAGTTGCAGTAGAGTAGTGGCTAGTTCCTTGCCTCTGTACTGATGGTCTTGGGTTTAATCTATATCAGAATGGTTTCAAATTTTAATAATTGACTTGGGCACCAGGTTGACCCAACCTAAAATTAGTACCTGAAAATATCTTGGGAAGTAAAGGCAGCTGGTGAGATCCCAACCATATAACCCACTAAGTGGTGTGTTGGTAGAAAGACATTTGTCTAGCCTCATATGCCCAGTGGGCCTTAGTAGTGTAAAACGGACCTTTACTTTTTTTATTTTTATGTATAATGTATTTATAAACAAATGCAACTAATGTTTACTGTAAATGAAATAACTTCAAAAAGATGTAATAAATGTAATTATTGGAAAATAAAAATTTATTTAATATTGAAAAGTGAATCTCAAATATAGTTTAAAAGAAAATATTTGACTTTGATGAATGAAATGAGACATGGGGAAATATTGTTTTAACTACTAGAAACATACTGAATATGAGTTGTCTTATTGTTTGAAAGTATTAAAGACAGGTTATGATTGGACTGATAGGGAAAAAAAAACATTGCCACAGAAATCAACCAATGTAATGGCTGTTTTTTTTCTCTCTGGGCATTGGGTAAGAGTTTGGAGACAATAAAGTATCTAAAACCCATTGTCATGACCCAGATGTAAGCACCAGTGATTGGGTCATGACTTAGAGGTGATTACAAATCACACGCATGCATTACGGCATGGAAACAACACGAGCCAGGTGTCGTGTCACCTTCATGTGGCATTCAAATGGTGACTGTGGTCCGAGCTGGACTCGTTCACGTTTTAGACAGGAGCCATGGCACATCCATAGTGCTAGTTGTGTTAATAGTTAGGATTTTATAGTGTGATATTGAATTGTTTTATTAAAGTGAATGTACTGTTTATTGTAACTGCATCAGTATAATAGAAGATGAAAACTGCGCAGTGTTATTTCACGTTAATATATCTCATTCTGTGGCTCTTGGTATGACAGTGAAGGAAGTGAATGTTTGAACATAATAGTAACCAGTCAATATACTTAATGATTCCAAAGTGCAGTCCTTGGTATAATCAACAACTTGAAGACGCACGCCTAAACACAACTATCTGAGTAATACGAATACGAATGAGGCCAAAGAATAATATAATCACAGCATAGATTATTAAACCCAATACCAAGCATAATCTCTTGCCGTAACACCCATGATAGAAATATTACCAACCAAGACCTAATCCTAGCCAATTCCCAGCATTTGGATGCTGGTTTGAATCCTGACCTGGTTACATCTTATTCCACCTCACATATGTGAATTTCCAGTATCACTGTGCTGGTTTGTGAACTAGGTGAGGGAAAAGATAGCTCTGCCACATAGTTCCCAGGGAGTTGGTACTTTGGCTACCAGGTCAGGAGAGAGTCTTGATACCAACCTCACTCCAGTAGATGGAAGATGTTTTCTAAGCACCCCCAATACGAAGGCATTGAACTTAAGAGTTACAACTCAATCTTCCAGAAGATTCAGCAACCAACTAACCAATAGCTGTTTTGTCACCAGTTTCCTGAAAAGGGAGTCAATTACTGTCTTGTTTAATCTATGCTTCAGAAAGAGTAAAGAGACATAATGATAATTGTAACAGAGAAGGATTACACTTAATGCAGGATCAAGCAGAGTATGGAGGAAATTTATAAATTATCATCATAATGTTTCATTTCAGATTGTGGCTGCTGAATACAAGCCTATTTCAGAGAAGTATTACTCCGCACGACTTGTGCATACTGTGAAAAGGTATACAACAATTACTCTTTTAAACAGTCTTTTTTTTTTTTTTTTTAGGATTCAATTAAATAAATTATCTATTTGAATTATGTAACTGTGATTGTTAGGAATGAGTAAAATCACTTAATTATTAAGGTGGGACGACAGTTAAATATAGACTTGTGGCTTAACATTCTTGCTTGTTCTATTGCAAGAGAGCCTGCTAAGAATGACATTGAAGTGCAGTATTTTCAAATTAACTATAATGTAATATAATCATTAAATTGTAAAAAGTCACAGATTATGGTCAGCACTAGGAAGAACGAAATACCACAATGTAATATACAAGTAATAAACGTCCTAAGAAACCCCGGGAAGGTTAACCCGGTCAACAATGCCCGCAGAAGTAGGATGTGTCGGCCTGAAACGGCGCAAGAACGCAGCTCCTGCTGTAAACAGGCACGAACGCAAGCACATCCGAAAAAAACTCCGGATGAACGAAGAAGACGAAGAAAGAAATATACAAGTAAATGGGAATACGCTTCAACAAGTGAATCGGTACAATTATCTCGGAACAGTCATAACATCTGATGGGAGATGCCTTGAAGAGATTAGAACAAGAATCGCCATTGCGAAGGTAGCCTTTTGCAAGATGAAAAACATACTGACCAATAAAAAGATGTCAAGTGAAATGAGAAAAAGAGTGTCGAGGTGCTACATAGAGCCTGTTCTTTTGTATGAATGTGAAACTTGGATAATGAGCAGTCAAGCTGAAAAATATCTGATGGCTGCAGAAATGTGGTTTCTGAGGAGAATGCAAAGAATACCATGGACAGACAGAAAAACCAATGATCGAGTACTACAGGAGACAAATGAAAATCGTAAATTGATTAGAGAAATTAGATGTAGACAGTCACAATTTTTTGGACATGTTATGAGAAGAAATGAATTAGAGAATTGGTGACA
The DNA here is from genome assembly GCA_014155875.1 of Cepaea nemoralis. Taxonomy (NCBI): domain Eukaryota; kingdom Metazoa; phylum Mollusca; class Gastropoda; order Stylommatophora; family Helicidae; genus Cepaea; species Cepaea nemoralis. Next base: position 248,206 of record JACEFZ010028424.1, on the reverse strand, counting down.
AATGGCAAGATCGAAGGGAACAGACCAAGGGGAAGACCGAGAAGTAAATACCTGGATGGCTTGGCCACATGGCATGGATGAGACAGGAACACTGAACTGATCCACGACTCCGGTGATCGAGTGAAATGGCGAGTCATGACCGCCCACGCTTTCCGGCATGGCACATGATTGATTGAATATAATCATAACTATGTGCTATGCCAACAAGCGTAGGTAGTCATGGTTCACCATCTCACACAATGTCCAGCCTTAAATCATGTCTGTGTTATTGTACCGCTTATGCTATTTAGCCAAACCATCCAAGTATTTATCTATCTCTCTGCCTTACCGTTGCTTTTTCCCTTATCAAGTTTGTCATATATTTGATATACCATTTAATCAAATTTAAATGTAGTATGATGGCAGATATTACCATTTGGGTGTGAATTGTTAGGTCTTCACATATTCTAGCTATGGAGTTCATGCTCTGTGCAACACTTTCTGCAGGCAGTTAGCAGATCTGCAGCAAGAGAGAGAGAGAGAGAGAGAGAGAGAGAGAGAGAGAGAGAGAGAGCAAACTAGTTGGGATATAACCAAGTGCAATGAAGTTAATCCTCTTGCATTAAAAAACAAAAGCTAAACATAAGGTAATTGTGTGTTCCCGCCTACCTGCTTTCTGTTAGTGCCGAACGTTGGGCGGCGCTTACCAAACCCAACACCTCACATTGTGCCAACGGCTTCGGGCGGAAGAGCGCAATTGGGAGGGTACAAGCCTTACCCTGGTGCGAGGAAATGCAACCTAAAGACAAAGTGTCATGGCAGGGCAGACCAGGCCCTAAACCTTGGTTGGCGGCTGGTCTAGGAACGAAGCTCTGACAGGCAGACAATTAGAGCATTGCTTTGCTGATCCGACAGCTTCTGCAGCTTGTATTGTTCCAGATGTATAGGTGTTACCTTTCCTCTGGAGTGAACTAGGCAGGCCGAGAGAGGGATCATGCTGCATGGGCAACACATGATCTTTATATTTTAGCCCAGGCTTGGTGCTATGGAGAGGCAATAACTCCATCCCTTCTAAACTATCGTCTGTCAAGACGGCAAGGAGCCAATGAATTGAATGTATTTATTTCAACAAATTTCAGCTGCTTGTCTGTTACTCAAGAGGAAAGACCTGATATATTGGAACTGAGTGGTCAGCTATCTGACATACTTTTAACACATATGGATGTGCTACGCATTTCACAAACAGCATTGGAGAAAAAACTGGACAAGGAAAGAAGACGAACACAAAAGTATGTGCTGCTTTCTATTCAAGATATCTTAATATACAGATATTTTCTGTTGTATTCATTTGTATACATGAAATTATTTTGATTATGAATGCATCCATCATGACATCACAGTGACCCAGAGATGGTGTTAGGAAAACAGACAGAAGAAGAAGATACAGCAGATGTATACAAACTGATGATGATGATGTGGTTGTTGTTATTGTTTATGATTAAAACTGCAGAGCTTATTGCTCTTCTGCAGACATTAGTCAGATTAAAAAATTGCTTGTTTTCTTTAGCTACTGTTTTATACCATAGAGTGTGTTTGTTATAGTTTTATTGAACACACATTGTAATTGACGTGTTTTAATTCACATGATAATATTGTAGCATTCCATTGTCTTGTATCAGCATAACTGTTATAAAACTGTAAATGAATCTATCCTTATGACATATGTACCATAACTGTTGTTGCCAGGAGGTTTTTAGAAGTGAAATTAATTACAAATTAAAGGGCCCTTTTACATGCCTTGAGGCATGTTGGGTATACGATACTGGCCCCTCATTTGTATAGACCTATCTGCACTTGATGTGGTCAGAAGCACACTGACCATGTTTACTTTCCACGGGCAATTCTCGGTACCCATTTTAGGCTGGGTTGACGTGGGAGCCCAGGTCTCAATGGGAATTTGAACACATAACTGCGAGGTCAGCAAGCAAAAGTACTGGGAACTGCACTAACTTGGGTCCTGATGTTTGAAGGGCTGAGGTTCAAAGGCTACTTACCCTAGAGCAGTTTCCATACAGTGTACAGACTCAGGTGTTTATTTCACCTTTGATAGATAAACAATCTTTGTTTTACCATGGATTAGAAGGATTAGAACATCGGTCTTATGACTGAGAGGCTGTGTCATGACTGTTCTTGTACTGGTTTCTTTTCATTGTTAATGTATTTTGTATTATGAAAGCTTTATTTCCTTAATTTGTCAATGGATGGGAAGATTTGTATACATTATTCCCAAATCTGGTAAAATATACATTTATTTCTCTTCAAAACCAGACACTTATATAGAAGCAAACCAGAACTATGCAGAATTACCATCGTTTATTCCTGGCTTCTGAAGAAGGCTATGACAAGCTCACCAATCTTTCAGGGAGTGGAGGGGCAGAGGGATTAAAGGTAAGCTGGCGGGCATTCTTACAGAATAATATATTTGAAGGTAGGCATACAAAGGATAGGCAGTTATCATAATGTCTAGTTAGGGGCTGGTTGAACTTTTCTCAAACATGTTTGCTTTGATTCATTGTAAATCTTCATTTCTGGTTTTCTTGTGTCCATTGTCTAGTTCGTAACATACAAGTAATGAATAGTGAAATCAGCTTTCAAAGCTACTTAATGTTGGACATTTTAACAGTTGTACATAAAGTTAGCAAGGAGTAACCTACTAAGACTTAGAAAATGAATTATTAAAAGAAAAAATGGAAGCACAAAAAGGAAAATTGAAACTTGTTTAAGCATTGTACCAGCATAATTGCCAGCAGTATATCCAGTGAATGGTAATTATATGAACAGGGCTAGTGGATGAATTTAATAAATGCCAAGTGCAACCCAGAGGACATGCAGAAACTATATATTATACTGGAATAATGACCTAAAAGAGTTGCAGAATGAAATGGAGGTGGCCTACCAGCAAGCTGGGAATAGCTCTGGTTTGTAAAATCACAATAAACTCGGTCATATGAATCCACCATTTCAGAGAACCAAAGTGCAAGACCAATGAGCTGACCAGAAAGAAACTGAGTCTATGAACCTTAGCAAAGTATGTAAAAAAAAATAAGAAAAATAATTAAATAACTAAATGTTGAGAGAAAAATACCAGAACTACAATGCTGAAGTATAAAAAATGCAGTATGGGAAAGCAAGCAGTAGACCGTATATTTGTAAAATGTACTCAAATTTGAAGATTATCGATGAAAACCAAAGCAAATTATGCAGACTTCAACAAGAGAAGCAGGACAGAAGTAAAGTAAAAATTAAAATAACAGATATCTCATTCACAAAGAATGAATTGGAACTTGAAATAGTCTAGCTAAAACTAAAGAAATTCTGCAGACTAGGATACAATTTCTAAAAACTAGGAGCAGGAGCATTTTAAAAAAAATAAAACTACTAGAAAGTGTAAATAAAAGCTGGATTACTGTTAGCTGTGATAAAGATTTGAGAAGAGGCAATTATACTGTTTACACTAAAGCTAGGGAAAGACAATACAGTGGCCTCCTACTGCAGGCCTTTACATCTTACAAACTACCACTGTAAAATTATGGAAGTGTGTCATAAACCTCAGAATGTTACTTAGAAAGTAAACAACTTTAAGCACCACAACAGGCAGGCTTTAGACAATGTAATGTCACAGAAGATCAGGCCAAGTCAGGCCACTTACCCGTCTCAAGATATAGAGGGCACATACTCAACAAAACAAAACCTGGCTGAATAACCATAATGGTACGGCTTTGAAAGAAGATATCCAACCAACTTACCTTTGAGTAACATTTTACACCAGAATGACTTGGAAATACCATATCAACAAACGTCAATCAAAAGCTAGAAGAAAACTAGCCATAATGAAGAAACTTAGTGGTACCACTTTGGGGGTAAATGAAAGAATACTTAATAATATACAACAGCAAGACATGCAGTAACACCTAGAATATGGGCCTACAACAATATGAACATCAGCCAATACAACATTATAGAACAGACTGACCAGCAGAGAGGTAGTAACATTTGTGTTGCTGTTGACTGTGTCAGTGGTGATGGTGTTGAGGTAAATCTTGAAGGTAAAAAGAAGCGATGAATTGCTTTGAAGAAGGGTGAAATGCCAAGAGCTTCATATATATGTAATGTGACCAGCTGTAATATTCAGCTCGAGAAAATTCTAGTGCTTATTTTATGATTAAGCTGTTCAGCCTGGTTTCAGACTTAACAACAGGCCAGATTGACACCGAGGTTGAACTATTGCAATCTACAAGTCATTTTTATTAAGTTAACACGCTGACCAAAAATTTCATGTTAAGAAATGTACTAAAATGTGTATATAAAAATTATTTACTGTGTGCTTAGAGATGTCTCCTAGTTACAAATAGTAAAACACAAAACAGTTTTTAATTGGGTTTTAAAGAAGCATTGAAATTATTTATAAAGGTCTACACTTGTACTCGCTATGTTTCAGACAGGTTTTCAGAATATACAATAAGGGGAGTTTCAGATTCTTAAGTTGGCTAAAATATGTTTGCAATATTCTGGTGTTATAGGAAAAAGCAGCAAGTGACTCATTAGCAGATAGCAAGGATGCTGGCAGTGGAAACAGTGTGACATTGTCTCTGAGTTCTATCCGCTTTGGAGATGTTTCTGGTAACTAGTACTTTGATTATAAAATAATTATTATGCACGTTCTGTTAAGGAAGTTGTAGCATAGTGGCTAGATGCTCGCCTGCCAACCTGGTGGTTGTGGGTTCATTCTGCATCTAGGCAGATTTGAATGTTGAAAATTAACCTGGGCTCAGGTCAATCTAGCCTACAATGGGTACCAGGAAATGTCTTGGGAAGTAGACACCACACTGGGACTTTGATGCTGTGTGAGTTGATTCTTGGAGTAAATCAATGAAAACGAGAAGTCTAATTGGTAAGTTTTAGTAGAACACAATCACTAGCGACCACATGAATGCTGCAACTGGAGCTTTCATCAGCACATAAACAAACATACACTGGTACAACTACATACACACATATATATACATGTTACTTATTTGATGTTAATGCAATCCGGCTGTCATCTGCACTATGTGTGTGCCAAATGCTGAATGTGTTTAGTGAATAAAGTCACGCTTGCTGGCAGTGTGTGTTAGTTATTAGTGTTTCTTTCAGAAACATGTGCATGCTGAAAATCATTCAGAAATCCGGAAACACATTTCCCATTTACCCATGCTTTTGATGAAATATTGTTACTGTAGTAATGCTGGCCGGTCTTCAGTGTCTAAGGTCTTGTGGACGTGATTCGTGAGGCCTTTTACCTGTGTTCGAAACACAGCTGCGACCGATTTGGCAGCTGAGGCCATGTCACGCTGGTTTTAAGCGTGATAGGTCTGGGAGCCGGTCATTCAGAAAGCAGTGGCAAACTACTGAATTTAAACTTGCCAAGACATCAATAATAGCAGTGCTGGTGTTGACAGCGATGTCCTGTAAATAGGAATATGCACAAAAAAAAAAGTAATGCCTGATGGCTTCTGGTTGATTCTTTCAAAGTTGATAAAACTTTAAGTTCTCTCAGACTAAAACTAACATAAACATTATATGGGGATTAACGAAGAATCCAGTACAAAACATAGCCTTGTATTTACAGATGAGGACAGCTACCCTAGCAGTGGCAGTGAGAGTAGAGAGAGCAGCGCAGGAAGTGTGCGTACACGTCATCCGTGTCCACCACCTCTGGAAACACATCATATAACAAGGACGATTGTTGCAAAGACAGAATCTGAACACATCACATCTCAGTTCACTGGAACTAGAAATTCCTGCAGCAGGTAAGATCATTTGGCTGTTTTAATGACATGAAGTCTTTCTCAGGTTGCTGTCCATGTTTTTTAAGTTCACAACTCCAGCAGTTCTAAGTGAAATATATATACTGTAAGAAGTTTTGCAAGTTACAGCATTACTTAAATTTCATAACTGGTGGAAATGTTTAACATTTTAAGTTTTTTTAAACGTATTCTGTATGTAATTATTTTATGTTGTGCCAGAAATTATCATTCCAAAAACTTGGCACTCGCATAAATTACATTTGCTGTAATATTACTTCCAAGCATTATTAAAGTATAACTAATCATTTACCAAATATAAGTGAAATGAATGGACATTGGAGATCTATTCACTGTTGTGAAATATTATGTTTCATAAGTGTTTCTTTCAGAAACAAGTGCATGCTAAAGATAATTTGGAAATATGGACAAGTTTACCCATTTACCTAAATCTTTGATGAAATATTGTTACTGTAGTGCTGCGTGACAGCTTAATTTTTGTAATTAATGTATTTCTAAAAACATAACAGACAACAATAAAAAAAAAGTGAATGTAATAGTTTTGTAATGTAATTTTTCATCACAGAATAAACTTTAACCCATTTACTGTGTGCATGTACATGTAAAAAAAAAAAGAGAGATCGAGAGGGGGTGGAGAGAGGAGAGAGAGAGGGGGGGGGGGATTTCTGTTTTGTTACATTTGACCAAAAAAAAACTAAATACATGCATGCATTAGTGCAACATTACAAAATTAATGGGTTAGGTATTGTTATCCACAATAACCAAGTCCTACAAGAAACAGATGAAAGCCGTAAACTGATTAGAGAAATTGGATGTAGACAGTCAAAATATTTTGGACACATTATGAGAAGAAATCAATTGTAGAACTTGGCGACAACTGGCAAGGGGAAAAGAACAAGGGGAAGGCAGAGAAGTAATTTCCTGGTATGGTGGAGACAACACAAGGCTCATACATGACTCTGGTGATCGTGTGATGTGACAAAACATAACCGCCCACACTTATCGGCATGCCACATGATGATGATTGTTATTTAACTTTATAAGAATATCATTAGATGAAATATCTTATGTTTACAATGTTTTTTGTTTATTTTTAATGTTATAACTTAAATAATTTCACAATTTAGTATGTTAGTTCCAGAAAATGTGCTTACATAAACAGTTAAAAAGAAATATTGTCTTAGATAAATGTAGACAAAGCATTTATATGTCATATATAACATTTATAATTTTGGTTTTCTGGTATTAGCAAAAACAAGCCGTGACTCAGGAATCAGTTCTGGTGACCCTTCTCCTAATATAAGCAACTCACCTTCCTCTCAGAATCTGGATTTCATGGTGAATGGTTGTGGACACCCGAGGCACACCGTGCATTCTTGCAGTACTAATGAAGCTGGAACCATCCATGTTCATCATAAAATGGATAAGAGATCCAGTAAGTATAATTGTCCTACACTCATAATGATATGAAATCGATCTCTCTCTCTCTCTTTCTGTGGGGGTTCATAGCGAAGAGGAGAGCCTGACATATGATACCACAGCATCTAGTCTGAGAATGGAGGTGGAGGTAGTCACTGTGGCTGCTCTTTCCAACTGTCGAGCGATTGTTAATCGCACAACATGTTTCCATAGAGTTTTATCTTTGTCCACATTTGATCCACCACCCTAAGATCAGGGAGCAGTAAACCATCCTTTTTCTTATTTTGTAAAAATCCAAACAGTCAACAATGTGGTTTAAACCTGGTCTGCTTGAGCTATAAATGGGTGCCATAACCTTTGATTCTATTCTATCCTCTTAAATTTCTGATTCCATCTATGAAATATTACCTGTTAATTTAAATATGAACCTTCCATAATCAGTGTTTTCTAAGACTATCACATTGTTACAATGGTCATTCTTTTATCATAACTGTCATTGTACCTAGTTTCTTCAACATAAGCACAGTTTGCCGCCACTTTGTTTTTATTAAAACTGCTAATCTTGTTTGTGCCAAATACTGGAGTGTAATATGCACAATCATATGCCAATGCATTTGTTTTCTTTAAATGCTTAACAGGAAGTGCAGCTATGCTGGCAATCTCTCCTAGTCGACTACGAGAAATCAATGATCCAATACAGCAAATTTTGCATCAGCTGCACAAAATTGTCTATATAACTCAGGTAATTATAATTATGTTCATTGCCTTTTTAGCTATTTCTATGTCAGATATATTCACACTCAGATTATAAATGTTGTTTGTCTTCATTTAACAATTATAGCATCATACAGTTCTATAATCTTCACTGATGCATACACAAATGTTTTATGGCACTTTCCTTTGCTTAAACCCTTTACAAGGCATAGCGTCCGTTACCGGCCGATCTCTAAATACGAGCGTAGCGTCTGATTCCGGCCGATACTATTATGCATTGTAAAAACGCGATCTCTCGGCTTTCCGACACTTCCGACCGCTACTTTCACTTTTGCCGATAGCTTGACAACGTGGCCGCCATTTGTAAACGCGCTACAATGACTTTGAACAGACTTTTACGGACTTGTTTTGATAGTTTTCGGGAGTTTTACGCTGTTTTTCAAAATGGATTTCGGCGATTCTTCAAGTGATAGCCGAGATTTCGCTCTGTTCAATTTAAATGACATTAAAGGGCACGAAGTTGATTATTAATCGGAGCTAGATATCAGTGCAAAGCGTTACTTTGCATTAGCAGTCGTGAGTCGGACTTTAAAGAACGTGATTATGATTCTGAAAATGTGTTTGTAAATTGCCGTATAGATGACGGAAAATCACAAACAACATGCCGTATTTCGTAAATATTTGTGTTCATATATGGATTACCGGCAACAATCACGTGAGTAACATATTCTGCATGCTTTTCCCTTCATCGTGTTGTTTATTTAACTAAAATCGGTTGACTAACACCTGTATTTGTGATGTTTTTACTAACGCGACCCGAAATTTTTACAGAACCTGAAAAAATCTTGCCCGTTCAGGGCTACAAAACGGACAAGCGTCTGCCCTGTAAAGGGCTAAAAAAAAAGACTAATTAACCTATGAGGAATTGAAATATATAAGCATTAAATTTTAAATTGGAACATCAGCAAGACAAAGTACTCTGCTGAAGGATAGATTAAAAAGTAATGTATTTGTAATCAACAGTCAAGCAGCTAAGATTATCACATGATTCTACATATGCTTGTCATCAGTGTAGAAGCTGTGATGCTTAAACACCAAGAACATTTTTTCCCCTTTAAATATGTAGAAGATATTTTGCCTGCGTTATAAACTATCTAATAACAGCTTTTGTTGCTAAATAGTATTCAGTATTCAGAAATGGACTTTGGTTTTACCAGCACCATTCATCAAATGCCACAGACATATAGAAACCAAATACAATAGCGAGTTCATCGTGCTATCTAGTCTACATAAGATATCTGGCCACCTAACCTATTGTCATGGCCTAAAATATATGAAGACCTATTATTTTACAGCCAGTCTCCATGGTGAAGGGGTTACAGACGGGGTTCGTGATCCCGCATACCCGCGTTCGAAACATAGCTGCACGTGATTTGGCAGCAGACCACGTTGCGTTGGTTTTTTACAAAATGGTTTGGGTGCTGGTCGTTTAGAAAACAATGGCAAACTACTGAATGTAAACTTGCCAAGACATAACAACAGCAAATGAAAAAGGCTGGTGTTGACTGCAAACGTCCTGTAAAGGATATGCAACTTATTAAATTATTCAAATTATTATCAAATTATTTTACACACAATTACAGTGTATGCCACATGATAACCTTTACCTTTTTATGACAGGGAAGAAAATGAACTTGTATTTAAATCAATGTTTTAAATACGAGGGTTGTCCAGTAAGTATCCAGACTTATGTAATCTATAGATAACTATGAGGGATGAATTGAAATTACCTGTACTATTTTTATTACGTAGTCACCTGCTATTGCAGCACATTTTCCCTGTCAGACTACAAGCTTCTGTATTTCGGCAGCATAAAACTCTTTAGGCTGGTCCTTGAGCCACTAGAGAACTACCTGACACACTTTGTCATCCTTTGTTTTAGATGCTGTTTCAGGGGGGCAAAAAAGGTGAAAATTACTCAGAGCCAAGTCAGGACTGTAAGACGGCTGTGGCACTACTTCCAAATGTAATTGGTCAAAAATTGCCATAGTTTTGATGACTGTATGTTGTCTTGCATTGTCGTGTCAAAGAGTGACACCTTTACTGGACCGTCATGTACATTTACGGTAAATGGCCTTCTGATGCCCATTCAACAACCAAGTGTCAGATGTATGTAGTTCACTTTGGAGTAGTTACTAAACTTAATCATATTCACTTGGGTTATGCTGTCAAAATCTGGATACTTACTGTACACATATTGTAATTGTGAGCATTTCATATGGTGTCTAGATGTGACTTCAAATATAAAACTAATGTTCTCTCTTATCTACAGTTGCCACCCACTTTAAGTCCAAATCCCAACCGCAGGATAATAGAGCAGTACAAGCGTGCCCTTTTCTCCGCAGAAAGCAATGGTATGAATTTGAAAAGTGAGATGAGGAAGGTTAGTATTGTACAGAGTTAATATTGTTGGATATATTTTCTTCTTCTTTAATTTGCCAATCATGTAAGATTTTTTGCTACAAGCACAATCTATAAACATTTCTCTCTATTCCTAACTATATTGCTCTAGTCTACAATATTCAGTTCTTTAAGATATTAATGGGATTTTAATGATCTTTTAAAGACAAGAGGATCATCTTAATTGCACAAGGTTTTGTCCCATATAACTCTGCCTGTTTCTGCAGAGCAGCCAGCCAAATGTGTCACATAGAGCATGAATCGCATGAATTCCATAGCTCCAGAAATGATCTCCGGTCGTCTCAGAGAAACATTGCATCTGTGATGTTGAGTCTAAAATAACAAACCCATGACCTTCTGTGCATGAGGCAGGCTCTTAAGATCTAGTTCTGTAGGCCTTGCGTCTTCTTGGATGCCCTCTTGGGGCATCCTTGGATTTGCATGATATATGCTTTTTCATTTGGGAGTCATTACTTCAGCATAACCTGTATATCATGATGTTGATATTTGATGGATGGTGATGTAGTTGCATTAATTCTCTGTTTCTCCACTTCTGCCGTACATTGGTGTTACTTTCTTTTAATACTCCAAATATTATTCTAAGAACCCATGTTCAGAGTGTTGTGGTAGACTAAAACCATAGCTTGTTGTTCTCAGGGTTATCCATCCATATTGTACTGTTAATGTTATCAGTCTTATATATGCTTACCTTTGCTTAATGAAATATATATTAATATTTGGCTTAGTAAGTAGACACATTATTATAACAAATATTCTCCTCATCCCAGTTTATGCTGTACTGAATCATGGTCTGGTTACATCCTAATATGCTCTCCTCAGATGTGAAGTTCCAAAATTGATCTTACATGCCCCACTAACACTCCTGTGCTAGGAGAGGGGAAGGAGAGCTATGTAAGACAGATCCTGTACATTGGTACTGGATCAGGAGAATGTCTTTACACCGACCTCACTCCAGTGCATGCCCATTTCAGGCCATAGGCTATCGGAATGCTAGTGCATGAGAGTGTTCCAGAGGATTCACAACCAGCCAACCATAACAATATTAGTGTAGATAACCACAGAAATGCATATAATAAACTGACAGTAAAGGTTACATTGTGACTGCAAGAGATTAAGATGAGAGAAATAAAGGAGATAGGATAGAACAGGGGTTCCCAAACCACGGCCCGCGGGCCACATGTGGCCTGCCAGCTGTCAGAAAGTGGCACGCAAGGTCTCGTTTCAGTCGAAGTTTCAGAAGTTCACAATAGAGGAGGATAATGTTGCCCTCTTCATAAATCCGTTCGTATTTCCTGATGCCAAGCTCTGTCAATTACAGCAAAATCTTCAACACGAAGTAATTGATTTGAAATGCAATTCTGCACTGAGATGTAAATTTCTGGAGATGCCTGCTTCACCTTCAGCTGATCATATGATTTCATTCTAGCGACTGTTGCCTGTCGAACAATTTGAAGACGTGCGTTCATTCGCCCAGAGATACATTTGTCGTTTTAGTTCGACTTACAGATGCGAGCAGTCATTTTCCGCAATGACCGTTATAAAACAAAACAAGCAACGTTCCAGACTCACCGACAGCAACCTAGCTGCGCTTATGATTTTGGGCACGACAGATTTGTCCCCATATATTAATAAACTATCATCTGAACTTAAGTAACTAGTTATGAAGAACAGTTACAATTGCAAGTTAATTGCATTAATAGCGATTTTCGAAACTGATTAAAAATTTATTCTTAAATGAAATTTTGATTATAAACCAAAAAAAAAAAAAATGACCGCAGTGCAGTACTGACACTGACTGCCTTTAGAGTTTTAGAATTTTGTTGACAAAAGTTAAGAATGGTAAGAATGATTTTGCACGACTTTTATAACTTTATAATGTTGTGGCCCGCTTAACTACCGAAAATAGTAGATATGGCCCTCTACTTGAAAAGCTTGGGAACCACTGGGATAGAATATTATGAAAGCAGTTAAAAAAAAAGATGTCAATTGAAACGAGAAAAAGAGTGTTGAGGGGATACATAGAGCCTGTTCTTTTGTATGGATGTGAAACTTGGACAATGTGCAGTCAAACTGAAAAACATCTGATGGCTGCAGAAATGTGGTTTCTGAGGAAAATGCAAAGAATACCATGGACAGACAGAAAAACCAATGACCAAGTACTACAATAGACAAATGAAAATCGTAGACTGATTAGAGAAATTAGACGAAGACAGTCACAATTTTTTGGACATGTTATGAGAAGAAATGGATTGGAGAACTTATTGACAACTGGCAAGATCGAGGGGAACAGACCAAGAGGAAGACTGAGAGGAAAATACCTGGATGGCTTGGCCACATGGCATGGACGAGACAGGAACACTGAGCTGATCCACGACTCCGGTGATCGAGTGAAATGGTGAGTCATGACCGCCTATGCTTTCCGACATGGCACATGATTGGTTGAGTGTAAAATGCTAAAGATGCCACTAGGTCACAACATTATCATCTTAGATTATATTTCTTGCTAGGAAATAAAAACAGATATGTGTAACTCCTGCAAAAAAGTGAGAGATACTAAACACAGACACAGTGTTTCGTTGTAAGGTATGTACACTGTGTCTCTGTTTAGTATCTCTCACTTTTTTTGCAAGAGGTACACGTACCTAACTTTTTATTTCCTATTGTTATATCCTGCTGCAGCTGTTACTTCTCTTATATATTTCTCGCTGTCTGTTCCTTAGCAAGTCAGGTACTTATTTTATCATGCAGTCTGTTATTGTGATGATTGCCCTAGCTTTCAGTCAAACCTTCCGTTGTTGAGCTATCAGGGTGCTAATTTATGGCTTACACTTTTTAAAGTGTAGTAACTTAAAGTAACTTGTTAAAAACTAATTTCAATTTGTCTTCATTGAAACTATCTGCATGCTTTTCATAATGATATTATCTGTCTCCTAGCTTATTCAAGGTTCCCGTGACATCATCGACTTGAACGTGGGCAGTCCTGAGTACATAAAGAGAAGCTCACTGAGTTCAGAGCTGGATTCTCCATTGGACCCTGACAAACCTGGTTAGTAGATAAAATATTCTGTCATCGATTTGTTTAGTGTGTCTCATCTTGTTCCTCTTATACCTTGCGGTGTTGAGGTGAAGTATAAACAGGGGAAGAGTGCCCGTTTTTGGGCTTCATGTATTGAGATTCCCATGGACTATGCTATGTATCCTTTACAGAACTTTGCAGTCAAGCCTAGCATTTTTGGCTGTTTGTGATTTCTTGGAAAGTTTACATTCAGTAGTTTGCCATTGCTTTCTGAATTACTGGCACTCATACCATATTATAGAAACCAATGCAAGGTGGTCTGCTACCAAATTGCAGCAGCTGCGTTTCCAACGCTGTATTCGGGATTTCAAGCTGTGCCCGTAACCCTTTCACCACAGAGCTAGCTTATACACCAACTTAAATTTCTAGTACTACTTCTTCTTCTGCGTTCATTGTGTTATGCCTGTTTACAGCAGAGCTGCGTTCTTGCGCCGTTAGGTTGACACATCCGACTTCTGCAGGCATTTGTTGACCGGGTTAACCTTCCCGGGGAAAATTTCTAGTACTAATTTTATGAGACTGTTATATGGAGCCATTTCTGATCAAAAGAAGTGAGTCATAGACAATTAGCAGATTAATGCGAAATTATTTGGAGATTGTTGAGATGTGGTTCTTTAGAAAAAAGGCTGAGAATATCTTGGATAAAAGGCCTAATGAAGACATCTTCAAGTAAGTCAACTCATGAAGCGAACTGATTTCCCATATCCAATTAGACAATCCACATTCTTTGGGTGTGTCTTGAGAGAGTTTAAACTGGAAAATGTTCTGACAGCAAGAAGCGAGACAGGGGAACCTAGAAAGACGATTCTGGACAGTTTGGCATCATGACATGGAGAAAAGTTTGTACTGAAATTGTTTGTCAACAACAGTGAAAGAAGTCTGTGGACAAACATGACGACCAACATCATACGAGGGTAAGTTAATAAGTATGTTACAAATGGCTGTAGAAAAATAACTACACATGATAACAACTTGAAACCCGTTAATTTTTATACATACATTGTCCCTTTATTTCTCAACATAATTTCCATCAACATTGATGCACTTATCCCATCGTTTTATCAGTCCTCCCAAACCGGCTGCATAAAACTGTGTGCTTTCTTTTTATTTACCAGCCATCCCACAGAACTGTGTGACTTACTTATTGACTCACCCTCGTAACTTTTTCTACCCAGCTATGCACCTCTTTATGACACAAAAAATTGTCAGCATAAACACTGACAACCCACCTTGGCGGGAGACATTTCGCGAATGACGCCGAAGTTAAATGTGAAGTGAAAACGTGGTTTAGAAAACAGAGCACGCAGTTCTATGCCAGTTTGGGAGGACTGATAAAACGATGGGATAAGTGCATCAATGTTGATGGAAATTAAGTTGAGAAATAAAGGGACAATGTATGTATAAAAATAAACTGGTTTCAAGTTGTTATTATATTTAGTTATTTTTTAACAGCCATTTGTGACTTACTTATTATCTTACCCTCGTATGTTTTGGACTATAAGGAAGAGAAGGGTTCACGCCACAGCTGTACTGGTTGAAGAACAAATCTTACCAGCACTGTGATTTACCAATGACTACTAGGTTGGGGATTGATCCTTGTTGACAAGCAATAACACCAACCCTGCATTAGTACGGCCTCACTGTGTATAACTGTCTGTGTAACGTTTTATTTTATGCTTGTGTTCTAATGTCATACTCATCATTGTACATTGCAGCAACTCCATTCTACGACCCAGACTACAAGGACGTGGGCATCACCTATGAATATATTCAGACCATTCTAGAAACCCTTCTAGAGGAGAGTGGCTATTACACGGGAAAAGGAAAGCACTGACAATCTGCATACTCACTTATTTATAAAAGCTGATGATAAAATCAAGCCTGAAAATATCTACAAAAGGTTTCAGTGTTAGAGATCTACGTTTATCATACATTTATGTGATAATAATTAACATGTTACAAATAAATACATAAATTAGAAATATTGCCTTCAAGTGTAAAATTTGATGTTGCTAAAACAAGTTGATTTTGCAATGTACTCTATTAGAAGCTAATAGCTGGAGCTTCTTGTCAAGGATTGTGTTGGTATATGTATAAAACTTGTATATTCAGGGTACATGGCTGGTTTTCACATGTATTTATAATTATTATTATGTTTCAAATATTTAAGCATTCTGTGAAAGACTAATTAATGTCACCCTTGTTTATATTCAGTGAAGTAACTCCTATACATTTCTTGATCCTCCTCCTCTTCCTTCTTCTTCTTCATACACTTTCAGGCGTTAATCTGAATATGTTTAAAGAAAGCAGTAGTCTCTTCCTTCTTCTTCTTCATACACTTTCAGGCGTTAATCTGAATATATTTAAAGAAAGCAGTAGTCTCTTGAGGATGTTGACATGAAGAAAATGTAGGAAAAAGTATTTTCTCTTCTTGTATATGTTGAACACTCTTGCAGCAGATGTTTAGCCATTGTTTTACTAATTCCATAGTAACTTTCATCAGCATATTCTAACTTTAGATTATTGAACTGTTATGTCCTGTGCAGTCTGAAGATTGCTATTTGTTAACTTTAGTCGAGGTGGTAATATTCATTATCTTTCTGTAGGCCTGAGAGCTTTGATTTCTTCTTGGTTTATAAATGCTTCTTATAAATCTCTTGGTCTAATCACAGATTACATTCATATCAGACAAAAGTAGTCTGCCTTCCTTTGTCAATTTGTCAGCCTTAATTTATTAATTGATAACTGTCTACATTGTGTACATTTCTTAACTTCTTCTGTTGTTAATCCATTCTATCCCAGTTGTTACTTTAACCATTTCTGTCCCGTAGTTTTATTATTGCTGATTCAAACTCAAGGATTGTTTCTCTAAAGTACATAAACTTTGGAAAAGAACGTGCTGAAGTAACAATTGCCCAAAACTAAAAAAGTTCATCTATTAAGCTGTAATGATTGGTTCTTTTCAGAAACGAGTCTGCTGTGTCATATATACACATGAGTGTATTGCGTTTGATTTTGTTATAGATTTGAAACCCTTGCACTACTCTTAACAGAACTATAGAAGCTTAGTCTCCAACAGCATAAATTTAATGATACATATGTTGATTATTCGTTCAGTATACCTACATTGTGTCAAATGGCATTTAATAATAATGAAGCTGTGATATGTGGTCTCCAGTGATAAATCATGGGCATTAAATATGGTTACAAAGTAGAATATAATTATGTGTATAATATATGCTGCAGTAGCACAACAGATATAGAATAATAACAGACATTTGCTCAGATAAGTTTGCTGATGTGATGTTACACTCAGAATACACCAAACATACAAAGCATACAAGAAGCCAAGATAAATCAAATGTTTATGTGCTTTAGAGCTTAAGTTGCGTTAAAGTTAGAAGTTCTGTGTTGCGTCTTAACTCTTCAAGTCCCAAGCAATGCATAATGTGTCATGGACATTTTCCTGTGAATCCCAACCATCACATGGGAGTGGCAATAGTGTAGTGACTAGATGCTCATCTGCTGGCTCAATGGTCATGGGTTCGAATCAGTATTTTGAAGATAATTTGTAAAAAATTGACCTAAGCTCTCAGGTCAATACAATCTAAAATGAGCGCCATGAAATGTCTTAGTAAGTAAAACCTGCTGGTGTAATACAGACCACATGACCCAGCAAGTGCAGGTTGGTCTCTACATATGGGTCTAGCAACATATACCCAATGCATCTAAAGGCATATAAGAGGGTCCTTTATTTGCTGTACCAACCATCACATCGTATTCTTGTACTTTTCACATTTGGTTAATAGCTTACTTAAGAAATTTTACTTTCCCAGTGGCCACTTTCACTGTATTTTATTTAACTTCTTTGAAAGTCATACATTCCAGATCATTCATTGTGGCTATTTCTCCATTGGACATCTCTGTGAAACATTATATGACTGAAAGAGTTAAGCCATGGTAATAAAAATATAGTGGTTAGTGCACCCACTTAATGCTAGAGTGGTGAGATTCAATTCTCAGTAATAGCAGGATTCTACATTTACTAACCGTTACAACTCTGCAGTCCAACCAAACACATATAGTAAGTACACGTGATTAAAGGACCCTTTAACACATCTTAAGGCCCATTGGCATTTAGTGTTAGACCCATATTTGTATACATCAATGGGCACTTAGTGGGTGATGTGGTCAGTGTCATGTCCACTGCCTTCACTTCCCCAGACATTTCCAGGTACCCATTATAGGCTGGGTCAACCTGGTGGTCCATATCCATGTCAGAAGTCAGCCTTGATGTGGATATGCTCCCATGACCAGCTGGCTGGCAGCCAAGTATCTAGCCACCAAGTTACCACAACTGCTGGCCACATGATGATAGGTAGCAAATCATTGTCTAGATAGGAAGGGAGCTTATTGCTTAGCTTATCATGCTGTGACCTGATATTTATGGTGATGTAACACTTCCCAACCTTATAGCAGTGTCTACCTTGGATTTACTGTCACTAGTAATGTGTTGTTTATTTTCAGCTGGGAAAATATATTAATCTTAGCAACTTGTTGTTTCACATTACTGTTGAATTGTGCACATTTGGTGTTTGTTAGCAACATAAAAAGCAACACTCATTAGAAACTGATGTTGAAAATATATTCTTTGTTTCTTTAGATTAAAAACAAAAGATTACATTTTAAAATATTGTCTACAGTCTTTGCACTGTCTAATTTTTAATTTCCTTGTTTTTCTTTCATCACAGAGAATATGACCTGCTTCCTAGCTTATATAAATACAAAAAACTTCTTTGTTTTGCCACTCAACCTTCATATTTGTTCTATTCTTCTGTAGTGACATCTGCTTGTGGTCAATGGCAGCTTTCCTATCTAAGATTCACAGCTATAGAACAAAGACTGACTGAATAACATCTCTGCTTATCAGTGATATGATTTTGTTTTATACAATAATTTATTTGTGAAATGAAGTGTTTCCGCGGTCTATTCCTGATGTCTGCAAAGCATATTTCATTGAATGTATTAGCTTACGCTGATACTTGAACTTGGACCATATCTGAAACATGAGACATTAACTATACCAGTGGTTCTCAACCGGTGGGGAATTCCCTCCACCGGGAGAATTTTAGGGTCTTCAGGGGGGAATTAAGATTATTTCAAGATCGTCTTAATACAAGAACCAGTTACTTGATATTGTATTTCTCTCCATACTTTACAGTTCTGTACTTCTCTCCCTTCTGAAGTTTGTTTTATAACATAATTAGACCTGCAAATCACATTTTATGTAGACGTCTAGACTTATTCTAGTATGTGTTATTAAATTTAGCTTCCTTTTTTTATGTATACTGGGGGGGGGGGGGGAATTTATTGGGAGGAAATACAAAAGGGGGAAATTACATTCTGAACATATGGTGAGGGGGTGCATGGGCCAAAAAAAGGTTGAGAACCACTGAACTAAATGTTTAGAAGCATTAGTTTTCTGGTTTTACCATTACTTATATACTCTTAGTAAATTGTTCATTTCTGCATTATATTAATTTATCATAAATTATTTCCTATAGGTCTGATTAACTATTTTGTTTATACATTATTTGTATTTTAACCATCAATGGAAAAACTCTCAGTGTTAATGTATGTTCACAGTGTGATGAAAACAATCAGGTGACGATACATAGTCATGGCTGTCACTCAGTCTTGTATATTAAAATAAATTTTTGTATTTAAATGCCATATTTTTTTAAAGTAGCGAATGTCATTGTCTACATACCATTGTAATATAGTAATTAATTTTATGAGCAGAATTACAAGTGAAAGTATTTTTTCACGTATTTTGTATCACATATTGTCTCCAGAGTCAGTGAAATTGTTCATTCAGCATATTTTATTGGCACTGAAGGATGGTGTCTGTGTGCTTTAGATAAGTAGTTTATGATACCCTTTGGGCAAGAAATAATGAAACATAAATTATACGTTGTAATATAAATTGTTATGGCACATTTTTCCACTGTTGCTGAAGCACAGCGATGCTGTGCTGGCACCAGCCCTGGGAAGAAATTACTTGTTTGAGATTTCCTTTGCATGTTATCTTAACATTCCACCAAGATTACATTGTTCAATAGATGGGGTTCATTTGTGAACTAAAATTTCACCGTCCATAAACGTTCTAGTGTTTAACATTCCACTCAAATGATATCATTAACCGTCCTCCCCATGTCAGTTTGTCATGGTGACAAGTTCCTTTATAAGAATATTTTTATTGAACATTCCTGCCAAAATACATATTTTTAACTCTTCAACATTTAACACTGTTTCCTGAACAGTGTACAAACCATTACCAACACGTTTAAGTATTTAAGTTATTTTTATAATGTTGGCATATTTTTGTAAAATTTTGAAATATGAAATTTGTCATTATTTTTTTCATATCACAAAGTATGTTGGTTATAGCATTTCTTGAGAATACAAGAAATATCATGCAAAATAGAATGTGCAAGGCTTTCTGCCTTGTGCTCTGAATGTCAGAGTAAAGAGATTCAACTAAGCATGGGCAACCATCAGGGAAACTACCCTGCTGATGACAGGTTGTTGCTATGGTAATTCTGACATCACTGAGTTCCTCTGAACAATTGTTGTGAAGATAATATCCTCCACTTAATTGCTGCGCAGCTTTTTTCTAGCTAGAGTGGATACTGTAGCTGTAAATCACTTCAATCTCACGAGCAGCACATGAACTGTGTAGGGTTCCCTTAACAGAAAGACCTGATGTATGAGAAAGGCATCTGCATAAAATTATATGTTTATATATTAAAGTATGTACTGGCACCTTGCCAATATGACAGACGATAGTTTGTTACATTGTGCTTTGAAAAGGGCATAATAACTACAACCCGTGGCATTAGACCAGTGATGGAATTATACCTTTCCATAGCAGAAAGCCTGGGCTGAATTATAGAAACCATGTGTTCCCCATGCAGAATGATTTCTCTCTCGGCCTTCTTAGTTTACTCCAGAGGAAAGAT
Source organism: Cepaea nemoralis (assembly GCA_014155875.1). NCBI lineage: Eukaryota > Metazoa > Mollusca > Gastropoda > Stylommatophora > Helicidae > Cepaea > Cepaea nemoralis. Next base: position 227,651 of record JACEFZ010028424.1, on the reverse strand, counting down.
ACACCAGTACATATGGAACAAGACAAGCTGCAGGATCAGAAAAGCAATGTCCACCTGTCGGAGCTTCGATCCTAGACCAGTTGCCAACCAAGGCTTAGGGCCTACCCTGCTCTGCCACGACATTTAATCTTTAGGTTACATTTTCTTGCAACAGGATAAGGCTTGTACCCTCCCAATCGTGCTACCCCACCCGAAGCCATTAGTACAATGTGGGGTGTCAAGTTTGGTGAGCAGGGCAAAAAAAATTGAAGTATGAAATATTGATGTATAGAAAACTGATGGATGTCATGGAAAAGCAAAATGACAAATACAGAAGTCTTAAACAAACTAGGAATGAAGAGAGAATTACTAAATGAGATCAAAGTTCAACAAGTGAAAGATTTTTGGTGCATAAGGATGAAATTTTTCTTCTTCTTTCCATTGCCCCTGTTATCCCATTCAATGTTGCTGTAGTAAGAACTTTCTGGACAAGGACAGAGACATGTTACCCTATTGAAAACAGTTAATCGGGGAATGGTTGGAAAGCAGATGTGCAAGAGGGTGAGAGTAGTTCTAATGGGGCAATAACATTTTTAAAAAATTGACTAGAAAGAGAATGTTAGATGCACCATGTTTGTGAAAAACAGAAAGTGCTGGAGGTCTGTTGCAAGCAATCTTTGTTGTACAGATGGCAAGTGATCACATCAGATATGAAAGCATGTGTGTTGTTTATATGAGTTGTTTGTTTACTTTCAATATTCTTTTTCACTTGTTTGTTGATTGTTGATCTAATTTCTGCTGAACTGAAGAGTACACTTGTGCACATTATGAATTATTTGTCCTATAACATATTTACATATGACAAACAAACGGTTTCAGGAACTGAAATACATGAAATTATATTATTAAATGTGGTGATGATTCCCGTACCTTAAAAGACATTGTGAAAACTACCCAATCATAGATGAATCATGTTAAACATGTAACAGGGGTGTAGAATTTTTGGGAGTCAATTCTGGGTCATGATTGGTAATAGTAACATGAAGCAAATTACCAGAAGTGATTTGTAGAGATACTATAGTGGAATACATATTTTACTTCGTCTGATCTTGTTGAGTCTACACTACTAGAGAAATACTAAGTAGAGTGGTAAATTTGAGGAAATAATTAAGGCACTTCTAGCAGGAAATTGTGAACTAAATGTTAGTGTCCTGTTTATTTTGCTGTCAAGCAGTTATAGTTTTTAGTGGTTAATGAATTTAATAACCATATTTCCACAACCAAACTACTGATATTTGAAATCATCTAATATACAGACCATTAACTCAGAAATGTAACATTATCTCTGCAATTATGTATTTCCCAGTGTTGATCAGAAACTTGCATATGCTGTTTAAGAGTCAGTTATTTCCAATGTTCTTTGACAATTAAGTGTACTGTTATATACGGTTACATGTAAGGTAAGATAGTAAAGAACCCTTCTAACACCTGGAGGTGCTAGCCCCATATTTGTATAGACCAATCAACACTCGAGGGGGAATGTGGGCAGATTACACCTGCTGCCTGGGAGATGTAGGCAGATTACACTAGCTGCCTGGGGGATGTGGGCAGATCACACCTGCTGCCTGGGAGATGTAGGCAGATCACACCAGTTTCCTGGGGGATGTAGGCAGATTACACCAGCTGCTTGGGGGATGTAGGCAGATTACACCATCTGCCTGGGGGATGTGGGCAGATTACACCTGCTGCCTGGGAGATGTAGGCAGATTACACCAGCTGCCTGGGGGATGTGGTCAGATCACACCTGCTGCCTGGGAGATGTAGGCAGATTATACCAGCTGCCTGGGAGATGTAGGCAGATTACACCAGCTGCCTGGGGGATGTAGACAGATCACACCAGCTGCCTGGGGGATGTGGGCAGATCACACCAGCTGCCTTTACTTTCCAGGACATCTCTTGGTTCCCTAGTTAGGTTGGGTACACCTGGGAGCCCAGGCCCATTTTAAGAAGGGGCCTCGATGTGAATTCAAACCCATGACCACCAGGCTTGCAGGGAAGCATGTTAATGACTGCACTAGCACAGCTCCCACCTGGTTATATGGGATCAGTTTAAATATTGTCACCAGGTGACACAGAACAACAGGCGTCAGGCAAGATACTGGTCTTAATTTAACCATTTGGAAATACCCATTTTAAATCCATAGTTCTTGTGCTTCAGGAGTTAATTCTACACAGACAATAGAGCGGATCAACTGGAGATCCCAAGCCATCATCACTGAATACAACAGATGGGTCTAACATATTTTAAAAGCCTACAAGAAGGTTTACACTTAAAAGATAATTTGCAAACATTCATCACAGGAGGCCAATGACTAATAGAAAACTGTTTGCTTCGTTTTGTTCTGATTCTAATTTATTTAACATATTTATGTTATAGCCATGTATAGCATCAATTTAGTTGAGAAAACACTTGGAAATAATGAACCCTTTACCTTCAGCAATGTTGAAAAACTAAGAGAGAGCATCCTCGCATTCTAGGAAAGTTAAATATGCCAAGTAGAAGCAACATTCAGATTTGCACTTCAGATGTTTCTTGTTAACACTCAGATCAGAGATGAATACCTTGGTTCCATTATTTGCTCATGAACAGTGAAAATGGCTTCAGTTTCTGCCAGTTGTCCAGACCTCAGTGTAGACTAATAAACATTGCTTCCTTTAGTTATTGATTTAGCTGTGAGAGTTACACAACTTGTGCTGATGCATTTACTTGATGCTTATATTGCCAGTAAGAAATTTTTCAGTTTTCCTCCAAGTATCTTACTGATTCTTGTAAGCTGCATTTCTCCTATATTTTTTTCTCCTGTAATGTTAGGGTGAAGTGCCTTGAGAATTCCACTCTGAAGTCTGTTACATTTTATGTTTGAAAAACCTCAAGGCTATAGCCATTATATTTTCTGTTCTTTTAAATATGTTACTGACATTAAAATAAAAAATTACATGAGCCTGCGCTTTCTAGGTTTGCTCCTAATATGTGCAAATCCCTTGCCTTAAGGGGGAGATTAGAATCCGGGTGTCTTGATATGTGATACCAAAAACATTACCTCTCAACCACCCTCTCCTTGTTTTGTAAATATTCAACAGAAATCATGTTCATCTTTTTATTTACAACCAAACAAAATTAACATCATGTATATGTAATTCAGATGTATTTGTATACATTGGGGAGACCTCCATATTTGTGTAGGATAGCCAATTGGTACATGGGGGGAGGTAACTGTGATCTCATACCATCTGCCTTTACTTTCCCAGAGAAATCAGGTGGCAGTTTTACGAGCTGGGTACAGCTCAAAGTTGTAGTGGTTGGAAACAACCTGGGCACTGTTGGGTACAGCTCGGAGCTGTCATGGTTGGAAACAACACTGCCACTGTTGGTAACTAACCACTATGGCTTTTGGTCTATATATGTCCGTTCAAAAGTCAAGGATACTTGTACACACCTGAAGGTATATTGGACATCTGGTGCGAGACCTATATTCGTATAGACCAGCCAGTGTGCGGTGGGTCATGTGCTCAGTATCATGCCAGCGGCCTTTACTTCTGGAATTTCTTGGTACCCATGTGAGGCTGAGACGACCTGGGACCCCAGGTTAATATTTTAAATTCTGAATGCACCCAGATGCAGATCAAACCCTTCACCACCGTTCTCATAAGTGAGTGTCCAGCCACTGTGCTACCTTGGCTCCCATTATGTATATAAATTACCCATTTTCCAGATATATTAATGCCTTTTTATGTATATAGATAATATAAATGCCACCTTCCCCAAATATAGTAATGTTAATTAGCAGTCAAGCATTTGCACAACAAGTGTCATGTCATCACTTTGACATCTAACAACACTGTATATAGCAAATCAAGCTTGCTGGAGAATGCATTTGTGGGGAGACAATCAACAACCAGAATCATGTGTGTGTTTTTGTTATGTTCTGAATGAGGAACATATGCTGGGGCAGTTGAGTGTAATACTCCATACACTATTGAAGTCTTGGTATACTGATACATAAATTGTAAAATCTTTGCCTGAAAGGTTTTCGACAAATTAACATATGGTTTATTCTGTTTAAATCAGAGGTGTCAGTAACTGAAATGATCTGCCTCGATATTGTATGCATAAGTGTTGTATTTAAACATTGAAATATTGTTGTTTTATTGTATGAGCAGTCTGTTTCCCCAAGCATGAGATTGTAATCAAAATGATGAATGTCAGATGTCATGTATAATAAGTGCCACTGCTTTCTTTAAACTCTTTCTGTGTCACAAAACTTACATTTATTGGTTACTCCATGCATCATATGCTTTTCTTAACTCACCCTGTCTGAGACAGTTGTTATACGAACCCATCTGAAATTGTACTTTGACTCCCTCTGCGTCATAGTGTTATTATCAGTATTCCTTCATGTCTAAAGATCTATTACTGTTAAGTAAACTGCTTGTATTAGAAAGAGTTAAGTAACCATTGCTTGAGACTGTATTGTCCCCCATCTGTTGGTTAGCCATGTGATGCCACATGAATTCTAGAATCTCTTTTATTTCAAGAGCTCACAACCCTATCTTTGCAGTTACAAGTATAAGCAAAGACTTTCTCAATGACCACACACAAGCTGAATGTGAGTACATTACAAACTATCATCTAGAATTAAAAAAGAGAAGTAGGAGAAGACACTGACGATGTTTAAGCCTTCATGGCAATCTAAGAACCATTTGTAAGATTTAGATAGATGATCTTTAGGTAATTTAAAATGAAAACAAACATAGTACGTTTGATTCTTACCCCTTTCTGTAAAAAAAATGTCAGCTACTCCATATAGTTAGAAAAATGGAATATGCTACTATACACAGCTAGCTAAAGAAGCTTTAATTTTTTTGCATTCAGCACCACAGTATGATTAATCTTGCTGTTTTTCCTGTTTCCTCTTCCCCTCATCTTGCCCTTTCTTTCTAATAAAAGTGTTTAATTCATTGTATACTTTATAACTATCCATTCTTGTATGTGTTCATTTCTTATTTGTGCCAGCTGTCAAAAAACTGTCATTTACTGCCTATATAGTACCTTGCGGTGTATGGCAGAGTGGTCTTCTTTGTGTGATACCTTTTATTCTATTATATGTCAGATTATTATTACTCTTCTAGCTCCAAAATGTAGAGGAGATATGGCACCTGGTTGTCTTGTATGTTTACCATAAACATCTCACAGGTGTAGGACCAAGGCCTACTAACCGCAGACATCATGACACTAAGTGAGTGAGTGCACTTCCTCAGTGATGCATATTTATACTTCTGGAAAAACTTAAATGGTGTTGTTTGAAAAGATATATATTCAACATTTTCATTGTTATGATATATTTGTGTTTATTACTATTGTCATGATACCTATTTACATATTATTATTTGCTTCCGTCCATGAAATTATTATTTTTAAAGGTACCATAACAGGTGGTAGGGTGGTGATATTACTTGTGAATTGTGTATTGTATGTCCATATTTGTTCACATATGGATATTATCTGAATACAGCATAATCATTTGAGAAAACATGAGAATAGCATAACTAGTCAAATCGTGTCATCTGGAAGCCACAGAAGCAAGTCAAATAAAGAGTTAGACCTGAAGACACATGGATAAGTGAACTAGAGACAGAAGTGAAACAACGTGGGGAGGACATGGAGTGAGCTGTAGGAGACAGGATGGCTTGACGTGAGTTGGTTGAGGTCCTGCGCTCCAACAGGAGGATACAGGCCAGAAGAAGAAACAAGACACTGTCTTGTAACTTGATCAGGTGAACAGGTAAAAGTAGTCCCATGGCAGCTGCAATTGGGGTGTGGAGTATACAGTCTTCACTTATTATCAGGTCAGTCAGTCAGTCATTCAGATGCCATCTCTACATATGATGGTTGGCTAGAGTGGATCTCCAACATTCTGTCTCCCGCTCAGGTTCTTCACTCATACTGATTATTTATTGCCTCTATTCTAGACCTTGATATAATGAGGTGGGTGACCATACAAATCCATTCCTCTTCATCTGTCCTTCCCAAACAATTCCCAGACAATGGTCTGCTACCCATTTGTGTGAGGCTGGGTCAACCCCAGAGCTGTACTGGCCAGGTAAAAATAATCCTGCCTCTGATGAGGATTGAACCCAGGATCACTGCCTTGACAGGCAAGTGCAATAACTGCTATGTCACCACAGTTCCTGAGGCACACCAGAGCAACTGGAAATGCTACACAACCTGAGAGATTGTGAGACGAGAACTATATTTTTTCACATTGGCCAGTCCTTTATTTGTATACTAGACTATATATTACAGTTGTGTTTAAGAAAAATATGTTTATCTGCTTTAAGTTGTATAGTTTGCATTTGTGATATAAAAGATTCTTTACTTTGCCGAGTATATTTGTAACAGACGTGTATGAGTTTTAAAATCTCATATGAACAGAGGAAAGAGAACTTTGTATCACTCAGTCCTGATATATCACATAACTGACAGTAGAGAGACGCTGATAATAACTTTTTTGTTACAATCATAGATAGACAGTGGGGATAGTTAAACAGTATTGCCACATATACTTTGCTTTATCAATTGTTTTTTACTGTACATATTTTCTTGTGTAATTTATTTGTTTTTAGAAGTGACTTTGAGCATGCAGTGTTTAAGTGCTAGTTTCATTGAGTTGTGAGTAGATGTATTTACTGCTACACACAGCAGACATCATGATGAAGCGCACAGTTGATTGAATAATATTGTCTGCTCTCATCAGTCAGTAGTATATTGACTTTTAAGACATCTTCCTACCTCTGTGATATTGAGGGAATTTTACCTTCTATTACGGACAAATCCAGTTCTGTTAATATTTCCCGTCCATTCTGCACTATTAACATTCCTTCAATCTGGCAGATTCTCTGCTACAGACAATAATCCATTTTGACACTGCTGGAAAGATGTGTTTGCTTGTTGCTGATAAAGTGTAAATATTTTCAGTGGCATCTCATTCTACAAATAATTTATTACTAGAGAGTGTCAGGTAACAGTTTCCTGAAACATCTATTTGCTAATTTAGTTACCAAGTGTGAGCTGTTGAAGAGTGTAGAGTGGGGGAAATATGTATTTCATTGTTCTCAGTGTAGTATAAGACACTTACGATTATGTTGCAATAAAGGAAATATGAAACTGGCAATCACAAGAACTTGAATGTACCAGATGCTGAGGCTGGCATGAGAAGATGCAATAATAGGCCATTGCTTAGGCATGCAGAGTCTGTTATTACAGAAATGTGCAGCATTAGAGAGAGAGAGAGAGGCAGGCAGCAGGCATCATTGGTGAGACAGGATTAGAAAGATTCATAACCAGCCCTAAGGTTGACCAACTTCAGTAAACAAGTAGCTCATATTATGTTTCAAAATTACCTGAGGTGAAAAGAAGTCAGTCTATGTTTAATGTTCAGTTGTTAGAGATATGAACACACACTACCCAAATGAACAAGACTGTTGTTGCAACAATTAGTACAATTGCTGATGCACGCCAGGAGGAGTTTCGTAAGGACTGAGAACATTAATGCTATATGTGCAAACAGTCACCATTCAATGTGCAGACTATTGTGATTGTATCTTCATTGGATGGTTGGTTGGTTGTGAATCCTCTGGAAGACTGAATTTCTATAAGTCTGAATCATTGGCATTCAGGTTACCTTAGCCCTGAGAAGGCCTTGAAACTATTAGTGTGAGATTGATGTGGGAACTTTCTCCAGACCCAGTATCTAAGTATCAACCATGGGGACTGTGTTTTAGAGCTTTCCTTTCCCTCGCCAAGCCCAGAAACCAGCTAGGTGTGCAAGATTGGTACTGGAACTTCACATCTGCAGAGAGCACATTTGGATGTAAGCAGACAATGATTCAGCACAGTATATACAGACAGGCTAAGATGAGGCCTAGGCTGTTAATATTTTCTCCAAGGGGTTTTAATATTTCATTTCCAGTAAACCGCAGTCCAGCAAACAGGAGGAATTGCTCCACTAGATCAAACGCCTTGCATTACCAGGGATCAGAACCTGAGTTTCCTGATATAACCCCACCCCTCACCCCTCCTAACACCCCACACACACAGATGCATGCACGCACGCACACACACACACACACACTCTCTCTCTCTCTCTCTCTCTCTCTCTCTCTCTCTCTCTCTCTCTCTCTCTCTCTCTCTCTCTCTCTCTCTCTCTCTCGTTCCCTCAAACTATCAACATTACAAAAGCAAAGTCATGGGATCCAGTCAGCACAGAAAGAAGTTATGTAATCTTCAAGCATGGCTGCCGGTGTATGAAGTTGTATGGAGAACATAGAAACAGTAATAAGTCAGAGAAGATTGAACATAGATCAATGATGTTGAAGACAAATGAGGTGTTGTTGCCCTGACTACACTATTTTCTGTATTTAACTACACAGTGAAATATTTGATATTGTTCTGCCACAGGTGGGCTGTTTGCATAGTCTTGTTTGGTTCTGTTGCTTATTGCCATCCATTAATTTATTTAACTAATAATCAAACCAGATTTATTTATAAAGCCGTCCATAATATTACAAGCATATTGTTGCATATGACTGTAAATATTTCCAATATTGACTTACATTTGTTTTATATGTACATTTGAAACGTAAGAGACGTACAGATCTGTCTGTAGATAATTTAATGTCAGTAATGTCCTTTAAAATATCCACATTAAAAGAAATAAAAACATTATCAGTTTTGAATTTTTGTGTTATGTTATTAACGCATTTTACAGAATATTGTAATCCTAAAAACTAAGCAAGTTTTTACAACTTTTCTCCAAAATAAAGCAGAAAACCATTCATGAAGAAACTTTAGCTTTTGTTTTGGAAAATCTGGTGTTATAGATGAGGATTAGTTACAGCTCATAGCTGGTTTGGTCACTTGACTTGCATGCCAGATTCACAGGCTCCTTAAGCGAATTTTTTACGGCGGGCTGCGTTGTGGTAAACGTTCCCAAGGCGGCCAGAGGAAACGGTTTAAAGACACTCTGAAGATATCACAAAATACTTTTGGAATTCATCATGACACTTGGGAGACTGCTGCCAAAGACTGAAATTCATGGCATACATCATTACACAAGGGTGCAGTCACTTGTGAAGCAACCAGGACTGCAAGAGCTATGAAGAAAAGGCTGGACAGAAAAACCACTGCAGAAGATCCTCCTCCTGGAACATCAAGCATTCTTTGCTCACATTGTCAAAGAACATTTCGAGCCAAAGTAGGCCTTATCAGCCATCTTAGAACTCACAGCTCCATGCTTTCAACCCCACTGGATGAATGAATTGTCATCATCATTCTTGATGGACAAACAACAGTACAGCTCATTAATATAATAGTAACGGCTCACTATAACTGCAATGAAAACTTAGGTAATATTTCCTTCTGTTGAGCTCTCTAGTGACTTTGCAGCAATGGTTAACTGAAATGTGAAATTAAATGAAAACTTTAATATAAGTCACTGAGTGTCCATTCTTGTAACAGCAGATTGAGCTTCCATCTTTATGTAACCCCAATGTGTTGGTCAAAGTATTCAGTTTATTTTATGAATTTTGGGACAGAAAAATTATACCTCCAAATGCCCAAGGCTCTGGTAGATAATTAAAGTCAAGTGAGACTTCCTTTTATTTGTGGCTAACATTCACAATGAAAACTTGTTATTGTTCAAAGTCTTAGTGAGCGATTTCTAACATTTTCCATCGCCCCCACAGTGCTGAACCCAGTACATGAAATCTGTTGCATTGGCAAGTATCCTGGTGTGGTCATCTGACCTTCAATATTCCCAATTAAACTGTGCTAGCCACTTTGATTAGCTTTTGACTCACTGCACAAGCTGGCTAAATTTGTTCTATAGACAATGTGAGTTCACTTAATTTCATCTGGACATTGGATTGGAATCTGTTTATAATAAAATACATAACTTGGAAATTTTTGACAATTAAATGAGTAACTTGGAAACTGTTTATAATGAAATACATAACTTGAAAACTGTTGACAATGAAATACATAACTTGGAAACTGTTGACAATGAAGTACATAACTTGGAAACTGTTGACAATTAAATACATAACTTGGAAACTGTTGACAATTAAATACATAACTTGGAAACTGTTTATAATGAAATAAATAACTTGGAAACTGTTGACAATGAAATACATAACTTGGAAACTGTTGGCAATGAAATACATAACTTGGAAACTGTTGACAATGAAATATATAACTTGGAAACTGTTGACAATAAATACATAACTTGGAAACTGTTGACAATGAAATACAAAACTTGGAGTCTGTTTACAATGAAATACATAACTTGGAAACTGTTTACAATGAAATACATAACTTGGAAACTGTTTACAATGAAATACATAACTTGGAAACTGTTGACAATAAAATACATAAATTGGAAACTGTTGACAATGAATTACATAACTTGGAAACTGCTGACAATGAAATACATAACTTGGAGTCTGTTTACAATAAAATACATAACTTTGAAACTGTTGACAATGAAATACATAACTTGGAGTCTGTTTACAATAAAATACATAACTTGGAAACTGTTGACAATGAAATACATAACTTCGATCTGTTTACAATAAAATACATAACTTGGAAACTGTTGACAATGAAATACATAACTTGGAAACTTTTGACAATGAAATACATAACTTGGAGTCTGTTTAAAATAAAATACATAACTTTGAAACTGTTGACAATGAAATACATAACTTGGAAACTGTTTACAATGAAATACATAACTTGGAAACTGTTGACAATGAAATACATAACTTGGAAATTGTTGACAGGAAAAATATTACTTGGAAACTATTGACAATGAAATACATAATTTGGAAACTGTTGACAATGAAATACATCTTTAATAGTCAATGTCAGCTCGCTAACAAATTTCAAGTTAGTAGCCAATGATAGACATTGTCAGCTCGCTAACAAATTTCATATTAGTATCCCATAACATAGACACTGTCATCTCCCTAGCCAATTTTATGTTTTTCAATCAATCAGGTGCCATCTCCACAATGAAGGCTGGCTACAATGGATTTCCAGCACTGTCTGTCGCTCACCCTGACTGTACAATCTGTCAGAGTGATTTTCGTCCATCTCTTGATGTTATCTTCCCACTTTGTCATTGTCTACCTCTTGCTCGCTTGCCCTCAGCCTTGCCCTCCAGTATGGTTTTTTTTTAAAGAGTGTTATGTCTTGTAAAGAGGCCAAAATATTTCACTTGCTTCCTTTTTTATTTCTGTCGTCAACCCTCCTTTCATCCCCAGTTTTTCTTTCTGTATTTTATTGTTTTTGTTTCCCTAAACTACAGCATATTCTTCTGTATATCCACATCTCCCGATCCTCTATTCAACTTTCTAGTTGCTTGTTCAAGGTCCAGGCTTCCGTGCCATACAGTAGTGTTGAATATACATAACATTTGATAATTCTCATTGTTAATTTCTCTAAATGTTAATACTGATTTCATGCTTCCGAAAGCATTTTTGGTCATGCTCTTTTTGATTTCTATTTCACTTCTGCCATCATCTGTTATTACATGTCCAAGATATTAGAAATGTGTTACTTGTTCTAGTAGTATCTCCCTGTTTACTGTGATATTCATTGATGACCTTTCCTTTCCACTGCTAATTATCAGTTTTCCTTTTTTTTTTGGATGTTAATATCTAAGTCACATTCTGCACTATGCCTATTTACTTGTTCCACTAGGGTTTGTAACTCTTGCTTGCTTTCTGCAGGTGCCCTGTCTTTTCGCCTTGTCATGTGTAAATTATCGATAAAACCTTGATTCCATCTATGTTGTGGTTTTTCTCTAGTCTGTTTCCCTGGCACACCTCCCTCTGCAGTTATTTTTTCAAGACAATTATGTGTATTTTACACGCCCAAAATATTTTATTTTCTGTCTTATTTCGTATTCTATCTATCTGTTTCTTTGTTGTTCAATGAAGTTGTAATACTGTCTTTTTGTGTGTGTTGGTACTCGCTCGCTTTGAACTCACATATTCCAAGCATGCTACTTCTCGTAGTGCTGGTACTGAATTTTGCATGTAGATTACCTTTCCCTATTACCAGTGCTTCTTGCCATCACGCGAACCCACTCCGACTTCAGAAGTACTTGTAATTTACATCTCCAAGTCAAGGGGCAAGAAGTCGACATTTTAGTCCAACTAAGCATTGTAGGGGTTGAGCCCCTTACCTCAGCATCAACACACCAAATGTTTAAGAACAAGTGCTGACCTCCTCTGCTTGATTCTATTATATATATACTGTTTTCCATTCCTCACGTCAGTATTGTTATCCAGTTCTCATTTCCTGTTTTTATTGTTTCCTGGTTTGTTTTCTTACTTATCACACAATCTTTCCAATTTGTCACTTCCTCTTGTCATTATTATTATGTCTCTTGTCACATCATATTTTATTGTCTTCATTATTTCACATATTGTATTTATTGTGATAGTGTCTTTATTTTTGCACTCTTGTCACAATTTTGTTCTTATAACAATACATTGCATTGTCTTTATTATTTTGCTCTCGTCATATCATAAGTATCTATTGTTTAAATTTTTCCACTTTTGTCACCAAAAAGCGTATTATTTAACTCTTGTCACATCATATTGTGTTGTCTGTATTATTTCACTTTTGTCACATCATATTGTATCTTCTTTATTATTTCACTTTTGTTATGTCATATTGTTTTGTCTGGATTATTTCACCTTTGTGATAACATTTAGTGTTGTCTGTATTATTTCACTCTTGCTACATCATATTGTACTTTCTTTATAATTTCACTGTCGTCATATCGTATTATATCATCTATATCAGTGGTTACCAAACTTGGGAATGAACAGGCGGACAGATTGGCTGGCTCGGCAAAACTTGGTGGAGTATTGATGCATGACAAGACAGGCGTGTTTGCGGCCTTGTGGGAGCATGTGTACACATCGGAGGAGCAAATGGATCACCATAGTCTGGTAAGAATGAGGCAGCGAGGAGTGACGAAGGGATTTGGCCGACGATCGACGCTCAGAGGAAAAGCGAGACGGACATATAATCAGATTGCTACTGGAACTATTGGTGTTGGAACTCTTCGCTGGCTGCTGTGGATGGGGACGGAGCGTTTATGGGAATGTCCTGAATGCTGTGATGTCGGTTCCTAAATCAATCAATCAATCAATCCCAAACTTTTCAAGCAGAGGGCCATATCTAACTATTTTCGGTAGTTAAGCGGGCCACAACATTATAAAATTATAAAAGTCGTGCAATATAATTCTTACCTTTCTTAACTTTCGTCAACAAAATTTTAAAACTTTAAAGGCAGTCAGTGTCAATACTACACTGCGGTAATTTTTTGGTGTAAAATCAAAAGTTCAATTAACAATACATTTTAAATAAGTTTCGAAAATCACTATTAATGAAGTAATTTACAATTGTAACTGTTCTTCATAACCAGTTACCTAAGTTCAGATGCCAGTTTATCAATGTCTGGGCACAAATCTGTCGTGCCCAAAGTCATAAGTGCAGTTTGGTTACTGTCGGTGAGTCTGGAACGTTGCTTGTTTTTTTTTTTTTTTATAACTATCTATTGTATGGATATTTTGCCCTGGCCATGCGGATGTACGGGGGAATGAACAGGCTGATAGGCTAGCAGGGAATGCACCTCTTGGTGGTAGTTTGCGTATGGACAAGGGGGAGGTGGTCGTACGCTTGTGGGACCAGGTGTAGAAGGCGGAGGCAACAGAATGAGAACCCATATGTGGAAAGAATGAGATTGCGGGGGATCGGCAGGGGTTCTGGAAGAATTTCAAAACTGAGAGGGAAGACCAGGAGAACTTTTAATCAGATAGCGGTGGGAACGATTATATATATGACTCTTCGCTGGCTGTTGAACGAGGGGACTAAGCATGTATGGGAATGTCCTGAGTGCAGTGATGTCGGTTCTTAACTCAACTTAACTTATAACGATCATTGCGGAAAATGACTGCTCGCATCTGTTAGTCGAGCCAAAACGACAAATGGATCTCTGGGTGAATGAACGCAAGTGTTCACATTTTTCTACAGGCTATAATCGCCAGAATGTAATCATATGATCAGCTGGAGGTGAAGCAGGCAGCTCCAGAAATTTACATCTCATTGCAGAATTGCATTTAAAATCAATTACTCCGTGCTAAAGTTTTGCTGTAATTGACAGAGCTTGGCATCAGGAAATACGAACGAATTTATGAAGAGGGCAACATTATCCTCCTCTATTGTGAACTCTTAAAATCTCGACTAAAAGATATCCAGAAGACTTTCAACTTTTACTTTGCACTGTAACAAGTCACATTTCTTTTCCACCACAAGCGTCTTCAGAGTTCGAAACGCCTCTAAAGTCCCTTTAGTCAGCTGTCCGATAGTAGTTTCAGTTTAAATGAAGACATGTCATCGCACAAATTCGCGAATAGTTTGTTTTTTTCCCTGGATCCTAGCATTTAAAGAGTGTAAATGAGACGTGATATCCACCAAAAATGTGAGGTCATTAATCCAGTCATCGTTCAGCAGACATTCCCGTTCTGTAAGCACTTTATTTATTTCAGACAGAAACAGATAGATACTATTTTTCAGTGCCCAGAAACGTGACAGAACTTTCCCTTTATGCAGCCATCTGACATCACAGTGTAACACTAGCTCACCGTATTCCTCGTCCAGGTCTGCCTTACTTCGAATTTTGTTCACACGTTTCAGAACAACATCCATGACATGTTTCAGATTTAATGTCTTTCCACACAGAGCTTCTGAATGATACAATGATATTTTAATATAGTACGGCCAATAAACTGTTCCAATAATGCTAGACATCCAGACCTTTTACCCGTCAAATCCGGAGCACCATCGATGCATGCACTATCCAATTTGGTCCATTCTACGTTGGTTTTCTCTGTACACAACTTCAGAGTTTCAAACAGATAAGTTCCTTTAGTAGTTGTATGCATTGATTCAAGTCCTAGAAGTTCTTCAATGACTTCAAAATTATCGTTTATTGTTCGAACAAATACTGCGACCTGAGCTGTGTCAGAAATATCAGTGGATTCATCCATTTCCAATGGAAAAAAAAAAACAACATTTACAATTGTTGATATATGCTGCTACTTGACGATGAACATCGTTGGCTAATTCTTCATCTCGCCTAGCCATAGTATTATTAGACAAAGGAATCTGATCAAATTTTGTTTCACAATTTTTATCGCCAAGCATTCTAGCAGCAGTTTTAAGGGAATGCATGATTATTTCTTCTGCATCGGTGAACGGCTTCTTTTTGCGAGCCAACAGAAGAGCGACTTCGTACGACGCAACAACGGCACTCTTGCTCTGTTCTTGGTGAAAATTGTTCTTGTTCTTGTTTAGCTATGAAATCTTTTCTTAATTCCGAATTTATCGGATATTGAGCATTTATGTCTGAATATGTGGTCGTGAAGTGTCATTCCAGATTAAATGTTTTGGTAACAGAAACACAAAATCCGCAGATTAAGCAAACTGGTTTACCACTACGTGACTACGGCTAGGCATAAACATAAATTTGTCCGTTCAATCTTCTGATTATGTGGTTGTTTCGGGATTTGAAATTTAAATATTGAGCACAACCCACTACTGGCAACGCCGATCGCATTCTGGTATGAACCTAAGGCCTATCCACGTCAATATGGAAGCACTATACTCGAGTTTCGCCCTCATTTGAGCTCGTTCAATCTTCGTTGAATTCACAACAAGCAATGTCTTCACATTTTCGCATTTTGATTTTAGATTTTCCAGATGTTTATAGGCTTTAACAGTAAATTTTTATTTGAAAAAATCTAATTTCAACACAGTACTACCGACTCTGCTAAATAAATAGTTGTAACAGACGACAACATGGCGCCTTGCACACTCTGATTGGTCGACATGGCTGGGATATTGGAACTTCATAACGTAACTGAACAGGCGCATTCGATAATATCTTAGCATAACAACCACGAGTAGAGTAAATTATCGCAGACTGACGGGGCGCCCCGTGTTTTTTTGGGTTTTGTTTTGTTATTTTTTCGCGTTTCCATCCTGTTTCAGGATATTGCGGTCTACATCAGCATCTTTCAGCTGTATGTTGATTCCTAGGCTAGATTACGCTCATCAGCATGCCACGGCTTTCTGAGCGACCGGCTGCATACTCTCATAAGTCACTGGCGCGACTCGAACCACTTCTAATTCTCGTGCGCTCACGTCAACGACGAGAGTATTCGGGGTTAACGGAGAAAGCTGCTAACTCTCGACCAGGGAGCCGGCTGGGGCGCCCCGTGTGCATTTTTGAAATTATTACAATAAATTATATTAAATAACGAGGCCTCGCGTGCCACTTTCTGATACATGGCGGGCCACACAAGGCCCACGGGCCGTGGTTTGGGAACCTCTGATCTGTATTATTAAAGTTATGTCACATAACATTGTATAGTTTTTATTATTTCCCTCGTGTCACATTACATTGTATTGTCTTTATTATTTCCCTGGTGTCACATTAGATTGTATTGTCTTTATTATTTCACTTGTGTCACATCACATTGTATTGTATTTATTGTTTCACTTATGTCACATCACAATGTATTGTATTTATTGTTTCACTTATGTCACATCACACTGTATTGTATTTATTATTTCATTTATGTCAAATCACATTGTATTGTCTTTATTATTTAATTTATGTCACATCACTTTCTATTGTCTTTATTATTTCCCCTGCCACATCACATTGTATTGTCTTTATTATTTCATTTATGTCACATCACATTGTATTGTATTTATTATTTCATTTATGTCAAATCACATTGTATTGTCTTTATTATTTCACTGGTGTCACATCACATTGTATTGTCTTTATTCTTTCCCTTGTGTCACATCTTTATTCTTTCCCTTGTGTCACATCACATTGTATTGTCTTTATTCTTTCCCTTGTGTCACATCTGTAATATTTCCCTTGTGTCACATCACATTGTACTGCCTTTATTCTTTCCCTTGTGTCACATCACATTGTACTGCCTTTATTCTTTCCCTTGTGTCACATCGCATTGTATTGTCTTTATTCTTTCCCTTGTGTCACATCTTTATTCTTTCCCTTGTGTCACATCACATTGTATTGTCTTTATTCTTTCCCTTGTGTCACATCTTTATTCTTTCCCTTGTGTCACATCACATTGTACTGTCTTTATTCTTTCCCTTGTATCACATCACATTGTACTGTCTTTATTCTTTCCCTTGTGTCACATCACATTGTACTGTCTTTATTCTTTCCCTTGTGTCACATCACATTGTACTGTCTTTCTTCTTTTCCTTGTCTCACATCTTTATTCTTTCCCTTGTGTCACATCACATTGTACTGTCTTTATTCTTTCCCTTGTGTCACATCACATTGTACTGTCTTTATTCTTTCCCTTGTGTCACATCACATTGTACTGTCTTTATTCTTTCCCTTGTGTCACATCTTTATTCTTTCCCTTGTGTCACATCACATTGTACTGTCTTTATTATTTCCCTTGTGTCACATCACATTGTACTGTCTTTATTCTTTCCCTTGTGCCACATCACAATGTATTGTCTTTATTCTTTCAGTTGTGTAACATCACATTGTATTGTATTTATTTTTCACTTATGTCACATCACATTGTATTGTCTTTATTCTTTCCCTGGTGTCACATCACATTGTATTGTCTTTATTCTTTCCCTTGTGTCATATCACATTGTATTGTCTTTATTATTTCCCTTGTGTCACATCACATTGTATTGTATTTATTGTTTCACATGTGTCACGTCACATTGTATTGTCTTTATTATTTCACTTGTGTCACATGTATTGCCTATATGATTTCTCTCTTTTATATCACATTCCACCACTGTTGTGTCATCACCTTGAATTGCTAGTAGAGGAACCCGCATGGTCCCTTGACCCCGTGAGCAATGCTGACAGTAGTGAAGCTGCTGGTAGGGTTTCTCATTTTTGACAAGTGAAGAGAGACTGGCCAGACGAAGTGAAATACAAACCCATGTTTAGCAGGTAGACTGGGGACAGTCAAAGACTAGAGAAAGCAAACCTGAAAACATGCTTGTTGAAATCGCATGTACCCAGACACAAGCTTGATGAAACGGGGTAAGGTAACTCAGTTTATGATTGATTATGATGTCATATTGTCTTTGTTTCTCTCTTTTTTTTGTCTTGTCTTTGTTGTTTCCAATCTTGTCACATCGTGTTATCTTTGCAGTTTTCCATTCCTCTCACTAATGGTTTCCACTCCTCATATTTTGTATTTAGTGTTTGCAATACTTAATATTTTGTTTTTATTGTTACTAATCTGCACATTATTTTGTCCTTAATGTTTCACACTCCATGAATTACTTTTCTCTGATGTTTCCCATTCCTCTCATCATCTTGTTATTCTTATTTTTCAGTCATCACAACATATAAGTTTTATTGTTTTTTTCCACACATAATGCCTTTATTGTTTCACTCTTCTCAAATGGTCTTCTTTTTATTATTAATTCCAAATCTTCAGAACCATCCATCATGTGCCATACCGGTAAGCGTGGGCGGTCATCATGTCATGTTCTGCCATCTCACTCGATCACCAGAGTCGTGGATCAGCTCCGTGTTTCTGTCTCGACCATGCCACGTGGCCAAGCCATCCAGGTATTTACTTCTAGGTCTTCCCCTTGGTCTCCTCCCTTCGATCTTGCCAGTTGTCACCAAGTTCCCCAATTCATTTCTTCTCATAAAATGCCCAAAAATTGTTTTTCTGTCTGTCCATGGTATTCTTTGCATTTTCCTCAGAAACCACATTTCTGCAGCCATCAGATGTTTTTCAAATTTATTTTTTAGATTTTTTTTTGGGTCCAAGTTTCATATCCATATAAAAGGACAGGTTCTATGTAGCACCTCAACACTCTTTTTCTCGTTTCAATTGACATCTTTTTATTGTCATCTTCACAACATATTCCTGCTTTTGTTTCACACCACTTTTGTCATTATTATTGTTTCATTTTCTTCACATTGTCATCTTGTCATTATTATTGGTTCATCCTCCTCACATTGTCATCTTGTCATTATTATTGTTTCATTTTCTTCACATTGTCATCTTGGCATTATTATTGTTTCATTCCCCTCACATTGTCATCTTGTCATTATTATTGTTTCATTCTCTTCACATTGTCATCTTGGTATTATTATTGTTTCATTCTCCTCACATCATCATCTTGGCATTATTATTGTTTCATTCCCCTCACATTGTCATCTTGTCATTATTATTGTTTCATTCTCCTCGTATTGTCATCTTGTCATTATTATTGTTTCATCCTCCTCACATTGTCATCTTGTCATTATTATTGTTTCATTCTCCTCACATTGTCATCTTGGCATTATCATTGTTTCATTCTCCTCACATCATCATCTTGTCATTATTATTGTTTCATTCTCCTCACATCATCATCTTGTCATTATTATTGTTTCATTCTTCTCACATCATCATCTTGTCATTATTATTGTTTCATTCTCCTCACATTGTCATTATTATTGTTTCATTCCCCTCATATTGTCATTATTATTGTTTCATCCTCCTCACATTGTCATCTTGTCATTATTATTGTTTCATTCTCCTCGTATTGTCATCTTGTCATTATTATTGTTTCATTCTTCTCACATTGTCATCTTGTCATTATTATTGTTTCATTCTCCTCACATTGTCATTATTATTGTTTCATTCCCCTCATATTGTCATTATTATTGTTTCATCCTTCTCACATTGTCATCTTGTCATTATTATTGTTTCATTCTCCTCACATTGTCATTATTATTGTTTCATTCCCCTCATATTGTCATTATTATTGTTTCATCCTTCTCACATTGTCATCTTGTCATTATTATTGTTTCATTCTCCTCACATTGTCATCTTGGCATTATCATTGTTTCATTCTCCTCACATCATCATCTTGTCATTATTATTGTTTCATTCTCCTCACATCATCATCTTGTCATTATTATTGTTTCATTCTTCTCACATCATCATCTTGTCATTATTATTGTTTCATTCTCCTCACATCATCATCTTGTCATTATTATTGTTTCATTCTTCTCACATTGTCATCTTGGTATTATTATTGTTTCATTCTCTTCACATCATCATCTTGTCATTATTATTGTTTCATTCTCCTCACATCATCATCTTGTCATTATTATTGTTTCATTCTTCTCACATCATCATCTTGGCATTATTATTGTTTCATTCTCCTCACATAATCATCTTGTCATTATTATTGTTTCATTCTCCTCACATCATCATCTTGTCATTATTATTGTTTCATTCTCCTCACATTGTCATCTTGTCATTATTATTGTTTCATTCTTCTCACATCATCATCTTGTCATTATTATTGTTTCATTCTTCTCACATCATCATCTTGGCATTATTATTGTTTCATTCTCCTCACATCATCATCTTGTCATTATTATTGTTTCATTCTCCTCACATCATCATCTTGGCATTATTATTGTTTCATTCCCCTCACATTGTCATCTTGTCATTATTATTGTTTCATTCTCCTCGTATTGTCATCTTGTCATTATTATTGTTTCATTCTCCTCACATTGTCATCTTGGCATTATCATTGTTTCATTCCCCTCACATTGTCATCTTGTCATTATTATTGTTTCATTCTCTTCACATTGTCATCTTGGCATTATTATTGTTTCATTCCCCTCACAATGTCATCTTGTTATTATTATTGTTTCATTCTCTTCACATTGTCATCTTGTTATTATTATTGTTTCATTCACTTCACATTGTCATCTTGTCATTATTATTGTTTCATTCTCTTCACATCAACATCTTGTCATTATTATTGTTTCATTCTCTTCACATTGTCATCTTGGTATTATTATTGTTTCATTCCCCTCACATTGTCATCTTGTCTTTATTATTGTTTCATTCTCCTCGTATTGTCATCTTGTCATTATTATTGTTTCATCCTCCTCACATTGTCATCTTGTCATTATTATTGTTTCATTCTCTTCACATTGTCATCTTGGCATTATTATTGTTTCATTCCCCTCACATTGTCATCTTGTCTTTATTATTGTTTCATTCTCCTCGTATTGTCATCTTGTCATTATTATTGTTTCATCCTCCTCACATTGTCATCTTGTCATTATTATTGTTTCATTCTCTTCACATTGTCATCTTGTCATTATTATTGTTTCATTCCCCTCACATTGTCATCTTGTCATTATTATTGTTTCATTCTCTTCACATTGTCATCTTGTCATTATTATTGTTTCATTCCCCTCACATTGTCATCTTGTCATTATTATTGTTTCATTCTCTTCACATTGTCATCTTGGCATTATTATTGTTTCATTCCCCTCACAATGTCATCTTGTTATTATTATTGTTTCATTCTCTTCACATTGTCATCTTGTTATTATTATTGTTTCATTCACTTCACATTGTCATCTTGTCATTATTATTGTTTCATTCTCTTCACATCATCATCTTGTCATTATTATTGTTTCATTCTCTTCACATTGTCATCTTGTCATTATTATTGTTTCATTCTCTTCACATTGTCATCTTGTCATTATTATTGTTTCATTCTCTTCACATTGTCATCTTGTCATTATTATTGTTTCATTCTCTTCACATCATCATCTTGTCATTATTATTGTTTCATTCTCTTCACATTGTCATCTTGTCATTATTATTGTTTCATTCTCTTCACATCATCATCTTGTCATTATTATTGTTTCATTCTCCTCACATCATCATCTTGTCATTATTATTGTTTCATTCTCTTCACATCATCATCTTGTCATTATTATTGTTTCATTCTTCTCACATTGTCATCTTGGTATTATTATTGTTTCATTCTCTTCACATCATCATCTTGTCATTATTATTGTTTCATTCTCCTCACATCATCATCTTGTCATTATTATTGTTTCATTCTCTTCACATCATCATCTTGTCATTATTATTGTTTCATTCTTCTCACATTGTCATCTTGGTATTATTATTATTTCATTCCCCTCATATTGTCATCTTGTCATTATTATTGTTTCATTCTCTTCACATTGTCATCTTGGTATTATTATTGTTTCATTCCCCTCACATTGTCATCTTGTCTTTATTATTGTTTCATTCTCTTCATATTGTCATCTTGTCATTATTATTGTTTCATCCTCCTCACATTGTCATCTTGTCATTATTATTGTTTCATTCCCCTCACATTGTCATCTTGTCATTATTATTGTTTCATTCTCTTCACATTGTCATCTTGGCATTATTATTGTTTCATTCCCCTCACAATGTCATCTTGTTATTATTATTGTTTCATTCTCTTCACATTGTCATCTTGTTATTATTATTGTTTCATTCACTTCACATTGTCATCTTGTCATTATTATTGTTTCATTCTCTTCACATCATCATCTTGTCATTATTATTGTTTCATTCTCTTCACATTGTCATCTTGTCATTATTATTGTTTCATTCTCTTCACATTGTCATCTTGTCATTATTATTGTTTCATTCTCTTCACATTGTCATCTTGTCATTATTATTGTTTCATTCTCTTCACATCATCATCTTGTCATTATTATTGTTTCATTCTCCTCACATCATCATCTTGTCATTATTATTGTTTCATTCTCTTCACATCATCATCTTGTCATTATTATTGTTTCATTCTCCTCACATTGTCATTATTATTGTTTCATTCCCCTCATATTGTCATCTTGTCATTATTATTGTTTCATTCTCCTCACATTGTCATCTTGTCATTATTATTGTTTCATTCTCCTCACATTGTCATCTTGTCATTATTATTGTTTCATTCTCCTTACACTGTCATTATTATTGTTTCATTCTCTTCACATTGTCATCTTGTCATTATTATTGTTTCATTCTCTTCACATCATCATCTTGTCATTATTATTGTATCATTCTCCTCACATCATCATCTTGTCATTATTATTGTTTCATTCTCTTCACATCATCATCTTGTCATTATTATTGTTTCATTCTCCTCACATTGTCATTATTATTGTTTCATTCCCCTCATATTGTCATTATTATTGTTTCATTCTCCTCACATCATCATCTTGTCATTATTATTGTTTCATTCTCCTCACATTGTCATTATTATTGTTTCATTCTCCTTACACTGTCATTATTATTGTTTCATTCTCTTCACATCATCATCTTGTCATTATTATTGTTTCATTCTCCTCACATCATCATCTTGTCATTATTATTGTTTCATTCTCCTCATATTGTCATCTTGTCATTATTATTGTTTCATTCTCCTCACATCATCATCTTGTCATTATTATTGTTTCATTCTCCTCACATTGTCATCTTGTCATTATTATTGTTTCATTCTCCTTACACTGTCATTATTATTGTTTCATTCTCTTCACATTGTCATCTTGTCATTATTATTGTTTCATTCTCTTCACATCATCATCTTGTCATTATTATTGTATCATTCTCCTCACATCATCATCTTGTCATTATTATTGTTTCATTCTCTTCACATCATCATCTTGTCATGTATTATTGTTTCATTCTCCTCACATTGTCATTATTATTGTTTCATTCCCCTCATATTGTCATCTTGTCATTATTATTGTTTCATTCTCCTCACATCATCATCTTGTCATTATTATTGTTTCATTCTCCTCACATTGTCATTATTATTGTTTAATTCTCCTCATATTGTCATTATTATTGTTTCATTCTCTTGACATTGGCATCTTGTTATTATTATTGTTTCATTCTCTTCACATTGTCATCATTATTGTTTCATTCTCCTCATATTGTCATCATTATTGTTTCATTCTCTTCACATCATCATCTTGTCATTATTGTTTCATTCTCTTCACATTGTCATCTTGTCATTTTTACTATTTCATTCTCCTCATATTGTCATCTTGTCATTATTATTATTTCACTCTCCTCAAATGATCATCTTTTCATGATTATTTCTTAATCTTTCCAACATATCGCTACTTTTGTTTCACACCTTTCTTGTCATTTTTATTGTTTCAGTCTGTTCACATCATTACCTTTGTTTCTACTTGATCAAACAAATACTGAGAGAGGTTCGCAAATATGTTGTGATAATGAATGTCAAGTTCATTTAAACCTCTCTGAGCCTATTGCTCAACTATAAAATAGTTCTGCTACAGTTGGTGTCTATAACTTAGGCATGGTTATCACAGTTTCACAACTACTGACATATCAGGTTTGAAGTCAGATGCAAGCTATTCTGGAGCAAATCACTTTGTCTTGATTTCACAATGGTATGAACGTCAACCATTCAGAAAGCATTGGCAAACTACTAAATGTAAAAATTGCCTAGAAAATCACAGATAATAAATGCTGTTGCTGATTGCAACGTCCTGTAAAATAAAGGATGTACTACTTAATTTTTTAAAATTAAAAACCAGAAACACTTAATTTTCTTCTTCTTCCTGCATTGTTTTCCCAGACTTCAATCCTGGTTTTGAAAATGAGTGTGAGTGTTATTTTGAGCACACTGAGATCAGCTTACAGTCTGTCTTTAAGTGAGGTTACTAATGACCAGAACTGTGCTATGCGAGTTCTGAGTAGATTACGTTTCTCCTGGCTTGGTTGGTTGCATGGTTAGTTAGTTGGTTGTTGGTTTGGTTGTTTGGTTGCTTAATTGCTTGGTTAGTTGGTTGTTTAGGAAGACTTGTGTTGTAACACTTAAGTCTGCTGCAGTGACTTTCAAGATGTCTGAGCCTGACAAGGACTTGCATCTATAAGGTTGAGGCTGACATGGAGACTTTCCTTCTGACTCAGTATGGGTTTACTATCTTAGTGGGGGATGTATTGAAGGGCTGCCCTTTTCTTGTCAGAAACTAATGGGGTGTGTGGCACCATTACTTCAGCTTCACATCTGTGAAGAGACCTGGTGATCCCTGGAATGTTGTCCAGAGTGAGTACTCAGTCTGTGGATAGGCTGTTCCAGGGAGTTTTAGCCAGTGTAGGTCAGGTTCTTCTGACCTCTGTAGCTCTTACATTCCTGCAAAATATACTTTATTGCCATCACATTCTTGTCAAATACATTTCACTGATATCATATTCCTGTAAATATGTTTGACTGAATTCACATGCCTGTAAAATGTGCTTGATTATCATCACACACCTGTAAAATATACTTAATTGTCATCATCTTTGGTAAAATGTGCTTGATTATCATCATATTCCTGTAAAATATGCCTGATTATCATCATCTTTGGTAAAATAATCTTCACTGTTGTTTAGTTCCTGTACGGGATGCTTGCCAGTCATCACATTCCTGTAAAATATGTTTGACTGTGATCAAATTCTTGTATAAAATACTTTACTGTATTGTCAAAACATTCATAATATGCTTTACTGTCACCTCAAGATTGTTGACACACATATATAGGGGTTCAGTTTTGAAATTCAGATACTTATGGCCTTGATATTTTAGTATCTTGTTCTCAGTCTGTATACTTACTTGTCCACTTCTTCCTGACATATCAGAAATAATTTTTTATATTATCAGCTAGTGCCTTTCCAACTGACATGGGCAGTAATGCTTCTCCACATCTTGTAGTCTCCAACAGCGTGTATGATCTGTTTTCTGATAGCTTTCCATGTCATGACAAAAGGCTGTTGAGAATCTTCTCTTGCTGTCTTCTTCTATCTCTCGTTCAACAAATCTCTCTAGTTGTCATAACATGTTTCAGGTTTTACTTCTCATAATGTGGCCAGAAAATGATGACTGCCTCTTGCAGATGTTTTTGGTAACTTTCTTTGTGTCTTAGTCTCATTTAAAACATCTAGATTACTCAGTTTAGCTGTTGAATGGTTTTGCTGCATTTGTATGTAAGTAAGAAAAGTAAAACACCCTTTTTACACACCTTTAGGTGCTTTGGGCATGAAGTGCTAGCTCCATATTTTGGATAGACCAATCAGCACTTACGAAAGGACTCTCCTTGAATATCAAGAAAACAGTAACAATGGTGAAATCAAAGAAAAAGGTGACACCAAAATGTGAAGTAGAAATAGAAAGGGAAATTCTTAACCAAGTGGATAATTTTAAATACCCAGGGATATATATAACATCCGATGGAAGATACACAACAGGGGTTAAGAACAGAATTCATTCATTCAGTAGCACGTCCTTTGCAGAACCTAGCTCCCATAACAACTTTCCAGAAAACTTCTCGATCACAAGCAAGATGTCCCGCGTCCAATACACCCATCTGGAGATCATCCGCCACATCCTGCATCCATATTCTCTTTGGCCTACCTCTTCCTCTCTTCTCAGGTATAGACCCCTCCATTATTGTTCTCTCCAAACTCTCATGGCGTTTCAAGTGACCAAAATATATCAATTTTCTTTGTTTTATTATCTTTAATAGCCAACCCTCTTCAATATTTAGCTCTTTAAATATGGATGCATTTGTTCTTTTCTTTACCCAAGATATTTTTACTACTTTAAGCTTTCCCTCATACAGACTTCCCACATTCCACGTTCCTATTCTCACTCTGTTTCTTAGTCTGACACAGGAGATTTCATTGGTAACACAGTCGGGATTAACTCTGTCATCACGATTACTAGTATGGCCTCTGTTTCACACACTTCCCCAGTGTTATCTGATCTTGGGGTCTTGCCACCAAATCTCTTTCTTATTATATTTTCTTTCATGGTTGTTATGGTTTCTTGGCAAGTTTTGCAGAAGGTAGTTTGCCTTTGCTATCCTTTTGGGCAATGACTGTACTAGTCAGTGGCCATAGCCATTGTCTCTACTAATGAGATCATCTGCCTATCGCCGCAGAGTGCAAACCATAACCAACAACAATCTGTCGGCTGCTCTCACACTCCATCCACCACCTGCTTCCATGGCTTCACATAACCCTGATTGAGGGGCTAAACGTGATTCGGGGGCTAAACAGGTACTCTACCTTGCCCAAGAATAGGGCAAGCAAAAGCTTCATTTCCGAAATTGATAAGTACCTTATGCAATAAATCACTTTCATTGAATGTAAGAAAGTACTGAAATGCTATATAGAACATTTTTTGCTGTATGGCAGTGAGTCTTGAAATGTAAACAAACAAATTAGGAAGAACCTGGAAGCAACAGAGATGTAGTTCCTGAGACGTATGTTGAGAATTCCTTGGACTGCCAGAGTAACTAATAACAATTGCCTGAAAGAGGCTTATGAAACTAGAACATTATACACAACAATAAAAAAGAGACAAACAGCTATCATTGGTCATGTGATGAGAAAAGCGGCATGGGAGACCATTGTGACAAATGGAAGTATCAAGAGGAAGACATGCAGAGGCAGACCAAGAAAAATTATGCTGGATGGATTGCAACCGTGGCATGGAGGAATATCATCAGCAGGATTGATCCAGGACACCAAAGACTGAGATCTGTGGACAGACATGAACGCCTACGCCAACTGTCAGTGCACTTGATGATGATGAATCAAAATTTGCGGTATGAAGTGGTCAATATCATGCTGGCTGCCTTTATCTCTTAAGACATTTCCTGATACCCATTATTTTGCCTGGGTCAGTTTTAAAAATCCACCTTGAATTTAATTCAAACCCATGACCACTGGGCTGGGGTGTGAGAATAGTGCTACTGCGCTAGTCAGTCTCTGTACATTATTTAAATAATGCAAGGAAATGTATTCAGTGTTTTTTTTTTAAAAGGTGTTTATTTACTCATCGCAGTTTGCATGCCAAGTCACATATCTAAATTACATGACATTAGAAGAGAGGGGGAAATAGAATAAACACACAAAATCAAAACAACAGCTAAAACTAAACAAATATTTAAGCATTTAAACATAGAAAAATGGGGGAGGAAAAAGAATGAGGAAATGAGAAAAAAAAAGCAAGAAAATTTAAAGCAGAAAACAAGAAATTAACCTTTCCAGGCAATAAAGACACACAAGTGTATTTTCATATTTGGCTATTCAGCTGCATCGAGATGCCAAAGGAAATTGTAAAAGTACTTGCAAACTAAAAAAAAAAAACATAATTTGCAAATAAAAAAGTACTTGCAAATTTAAACAGTACTTGCAACATGGTAAACAGTGTATAAAAAGCAAATTTGCAAATGGCCCCTCTGTAACAAAATGCAGCGAGGAAAATTTTAATAAAAAGGTCATATTGTGTAATATTGTCAGTTCTTTTCTCTAATTGGAGCTGTGATGTACATTCACAATTAGAAATGCTCTTCCCTAGATGATGATGTTAATGAGACTATAAAGTGATACTAATGCTGTCTTTGAACACTGTGCTTTGTATTTGAATGTTATTTGCAGCTATCACATTATGTATGCTAGTGATTTTGATTCTATTTTCCAGAACACACTAAAGTAAATATGTTATGAAATCAAAATTAATTAAATAATTGTTCCAGAAAAGTAACTAAATTGTTTAGGAACTCTCTTTCAGTCCCAAACAAGATGAATGTGCTGATGTGTTGATGCACTCAGAAAATACCAAACAGACATAGCTAAAAAGAAATCAAATTAACTAAAAATTTTCCTTTTACAAGCTTTTGAAAAAGTTAAATTAATTAATTTTAGAACTTTGTTATTGTATCTTTTCAAACACAAGCAATGCATAATGTGTAACTTTTCACTGTGAATCCCAGTCAATGTGTTCTTTAAATTTTTACTTTTTATGGCAGCATACAAAAGAAATCTGACTTCTCTCATAGTCACTGCCACTATGCATTTAGCTTCTTTAAAAGTAATGTGCTCAAGACTTATTCACAGTGTTTATTTCTCTCCTTAGATCATCCTCACATGTCTCACCAGCTGACGTAGGTATTCATGTCTCTCCACAGATCTAAGTCATTAATGTTCTTGATTAACTCTGCTGATGATATTCCTCTAAGCTGCCATCTTGGCCTCTCCAGCATTATTTCTCTGTTTTCTTTTTTAAAAAAATTGTCTTCGCTTTGAACTCAAGCACAGTACATGTGTTACTACTTCTAGTGCACTAGACTGATTTTTGCATGTGGATTAGCTTCTCTATTACCAGTACTCAAGTCAAGAACGAGAAGTCAACATTTTAGTCCAACTGTCCAGTGTAGGGGTTGAACCTGCAACTTCAACATCAACAAACTGGAAGTTTAAGACACAGCACTCTTATTCTTTCAGCCATGCTAAACATCTTCACTCATAGTTGCCTCTGCCTCTTTTCCCACTGATCTTTCCAGTAATCACAATGTTGTCCTTGGATATCAACTGAACTTGGACTGAAAAAGGTCATACTGATTTGAATATCAG
The DNA here is from genome assembly GCA_014155875.1 of Cepaea nemoralis. Taxonomy (NCBI): domain Eukaryota; kingdom Metazoa; phylum Mollusca; class Gastropoda; order Stylommatophora; family Helicidae; genus Cepaea; species Cepaea nemoralis. Next base: position 198,200 of record JACEFZ010028424.1, on the reverse strand, counting down.
AAAACAATTTGTTTAGAAGATGGATGAATGTGTAAGCAATTTTTCTACCAAAAAACGTCCCATTGCTATTAATTATAATGTAACAATAAGAACTTATCGAAGTGAAGATTTTTCTTAACACTTTATTATAAATCAGTTACACATTATAACATACATGTGTTTTATACAATAGTATTTCATTTATTTCTTAATCTTTATGTCTTGTTTGTATTTGGGAAGCTGAAATGATATCGTTGTAATATGGGCAAGAATGCAATAATCCACATCACAAAAACAAGAAACGCAGAACAGATTTTACTTGTGAATTTATTCTGTGATTGATTTCTGGAAGAGCAAACCTACTACTGACAAATATATGATAAAAAAACAGTGTTGATGAAACACAAACACGGAGAAAATAAATCAAATAAATGAAATGCAATTTATAATATTACCAGATGTAAATGTTAAGTCCTTTTTTCCGTGAGCAGAGCTGCAAATTTATTAAACAGAAAAGACCCCTAACACAACAGACAAGTGTTCAGTTTGATGCTTAGACTTGGTCTATGTCAGTTCTTTGATCTTTTGCCATTACATACAATAATAGCCTTATCTTTATGAAAAAAAGAAACAAAAACAAAAGCAAGGAGCAAGGTTATAACATAAAAATGTAAGCCACAATATCTTGAATTAAAAAAAAAAAAAAACAACCAAATTAAACACATGACACCTCCTATTACCACCACCACACAAAATGTGACAATTTGAAAAAAAAAAATAATCAAGAGGCTTTCACATTGTGTTAGTAATGAACTCTGTTGTGTATTCGCCTAACACATGTTTACTGTCTTTCTTTGGTTGATAGAAGTAGGCAAACTTCACACCAGATAACTACTCAGGTATGATGTGTTTCTTCAGACCTAATGTGAAAACCTCCCTGAGGTAAATGAACCAATCTGGCAAACTGGAATGTTAGGCAATCATTACGCATCCTAGCAGCACAGACTTCATCAAATCATTAAATTCTTTAATCATTACATATTCTAGCAGCACAGACTTCATCAAATCATTAAGTTCTTTAATCATTACATATTCTAGCAGCACAGACTTAATAAAATCATTAAGTTCTTAGTACACATGATTCTTATCTAACCATTAATCATCTCATATTTAACTTCATAAAAAATATGGTAAGTAATCAATCTACAACTAAACAAACACAACTAAGAAGCTACACTAATTTTGTAGGCTGCTGTCTTCTTTTTCTTATTGTAGAGTAGTATATAACAATGGCTGGAGGTTGTTCTTCATGTTTACTAAATATTTCAAATTCTTTAACTAATTTTTCAACAACATTGTAAATATTGTGTGTGTGAGTGTACACACAGCATTCTGTTTAAGTGTCATACACATATGTCATTTTGTTTGCAAACATGTCATTGGTTAACCAAGGACATAAACTTGACACACACACTCAACATTTTCTCAGGTATGTCATTTCAATAAGAAAGTACATGCATATTACCATTCATCATCATTAGGTTAGTCAGTACAAAGACTGGTGTTGAATGTGTCAGGTTACGTCATGCCTCGACCCCCTGCTGTCAGTAATGATCATACACTCTGTGTGAGCCTGAACCTCATTGTCCGTGCTTGTCTATGTAGTGTAGTTGTTTCTTGCATGTATGTGTAACATACTTGTTTTCTTCTTTGCTTGTGTGATGTAGTTGTGTTTTGCATGCCTGTGTTGTGCAGTTGTTTCTAGCATGGCTATATGATGTTGTCTCAAGTGTGTCTGTGTAATGTAGTTGTTTCTTGGATATCCTCATTTTCTTTTCAATGTATCTTAACTTCCTGTATTATCAATAGCAGGCCATACCTCCTGTTGTAACCAAGCCAACACCATTTCGTTTCTAAATCATTTTAAAAATTGTTCAATATTTTCAAGTGTTTGTTCATTTGATTTTATATTTCCTGTAGGCAAGCATTTCAAGAAGAGTCTATGGCAGATGAAGATATAGTGACAATGAAATAAAATGACTTGATAATTAACAATCCCAAACATGTTTTTAATCTGTATAATAAATTAATTAACAAGCATTTTGCAGTTGAGATTACCTGCCTGATCACCCTGCCAGGGTAACTAACTCATCCATTGAGTTACAGACCTGCCATCTACAGTTATTACACATGCTTGAACCCCTACTATACACATTTTACATCAGTGTCTATCCATGGCAGCTATTGTGACATTTATGAAGCAGACTTGTAGTCAGAAACCTGTGAAGCGAGACCATTCTATAAGAAAGTTGAAGAGGAGGACCAATCTCCCACATCTTACCAGAGCTATGAGGGAAGCAAAGAATATACACTATAGCCTACTATGCATGTCATAAGAGGCAGCACATGAGGGTTGGTGTGAGACTGGTTAACTCATCCTCTAGAAATGTATACCTAAAAAATTCAACCAATTATGAGCAAGTCTATAAAGGGCTTAGTAGTGAGGTGGTTGAGGTCTCCACTGGGTGATGGAAGGCAGAAGAGGAAGAGAAGGAGCACTATTCAAAGGAATATAATAGTATGGTTTGTAAAATACTGTGTTATTAATAATTGTATAAACAACATATCATAAAAGGAGGTGGTTTTCTTACTTTGTTGTGTGTATACAAGTTTTATGCTATTTTTTTTTCCATTCCCTTTTAGACTGATCAGTTATTTGTTTCAGTGTTTACTGGAATCTAACATTCAACTTTGTGTCTACTGAAATCTAACATCCAACTTTCTGTCTACTGAAATCTGACATCCGGTGTTGTGTCTACTGTAATCTAACATTCAACTTTGTATCTACTATCAGTCAAAAAACAACTACCAATCTTTTAACTGCCATGACATACTTCATTCATACTGTGATTGCTGTGATAGTTGTCTATTACTAACATATTATTGCTTGAAAGATTGAAAATGTGAACAAATGAATAAACATCCCGCATTCTGTGATACCAACAAGACAAATCTTGCTTCTATGCATGGTTCATGTGTGCTCACTTGAGATACAAAATGTGAAACATTCAAGGCAAAGTAAACAAAATTATGAACAATAAACATTCATGTGTTTTAAAAATTGAAACATTGATTGCATGATATGGTGAATTAAAAGAAAACATTATTTACAAAAAGCATGATTTACTTCTATGTTTAGTAATTAAAATACATCTGCGGTTTTCCTTGCTGTTAAACAGTGTAATAGCACAGAAAATGCATGGTTCCAAAACCTCTTCATGCTGGTCTTCTTTTTTTATCATATTATTTTGCAATCTTTATTTTATTAACTGATTCAGTGACGAAGGAAATTATATCGCCAAATGTGACTTCCATTTGGACAGACGGGTGATATATCACCATACTAGGGTCATCGTTTAATTTGTTTCATTTATTTGTATCTTCTACAATTTTAATATTCAGTAAATGGAAATTTCATGAAAATACTCGTTGACTTGATTGTGCAGCATGTTTGGTCCAAATTCGCTGTTTTGTTTGGCACTAAATCAGTTAAGCATGAGTAATTTTTCATTAAATAGATTTCTTCTTCATCTTTCATCTGAAATGTTTGTTTTGGACATAATGCATTGTGCCTGTTTACAGCAGAGCTGCCAAATTTGTGCTTTTCAGCTGATAAATTCAGCTTGTATGTGTGTTTGTTGACTGGGTTAACCTTCTTGGCCTTAATAAGATTTAATAAGATACGTTGTTTCCATGTAATGTTATAGTCTCATTCTTTTTCTTTTTTTTGGGGGGGGGGGGGGGGGGTGTAAATGTTATCAGGTAATACAATACTATTAGCTTTCACTTCTGTCTAACTTGTGTGTAAGAAACTTTTCTTTTTTTGGGTGCTGATTAGGGCATTATACTTTGTATTTGCACAATCAATGTTGCTCTCTGTTTGATTCTGCAAAATGGAGACATGTGAGGGTTCTGAAACGTGTTTATGTTTAAGAACCAACAAATTCTATCACACAAAATAAATTGTACAAGAAGCCAACATTTGTTTGTTATTTTTTACTAAGGGCATAAAAACAATTTGTATGTTTTTACAACTGTTTTTGTTTATCAATACTTTTAAAGATCACCCCAATAATATAAGAAATAAGTTTTCTTAAAAAAAGAACAGACCCAAATAATGCAACCTATAAATGTTAGAAGGTTCATTGTGTACTGTGCAAACAATACCCTACCACCACATTTCCACCACTCTTTTTAGCGTTAACATACAGACATCAATGTGACACAAAAGTCAATTCATAGTTTTCACATGTTTTTCCAATATAAATCACAATTTAGTTGTAACTGTGCTTACTGACTGATGATGCTCAAGTAATAAGCAGTAAAGAATCCATTTACATATCTTATGGTGCATTGGACGCATGTTGCTAGACCCATATTTGTATAGACCAGTAGGCACTTAGTAGTGATGTGGTCAGTATCGCGCTGGACAACTTTACTTTCCAAGACATTTTCTGGTACCCATAATAGGTTGGAAGCTCAGGTCAATTTTTAATATTCAAATCTGCCCTGATAAGGATCAAGCCCACGACCACCGAGCTGACAGGCGAGTATTTAGCCACTACACCACTGCAACTCCCAGTGATGCTCAAGCATGAATAATATTATATTATTATAATTTGAAATTAAATTGTAACATAGATATTTTCTTAAGATGGATCCACTGCTTCACGTATTCATATATGTTTCGCTGATGAGGTCATTTTAACTGATAACAAGTCTGTCTCACTGTGAATTTATTTGGATAGATCATGCAGCAGTTACTGTTGTTTAACAGTTACGTTTCACAACCTACAGTAAGTGATAATAATTTAATCAACAGTCATTTTTTTTCAGTAAGTATTAAAAACTTTTTATTTTTCATGTTTGTTGACTGCAGTTTTAACTATGTTGCATAGAGATCTGAAGCTCACAGAGATTGACAAATATGCTATATAATTTATTGTAGTTCATTTTCAGTTGTAAACAAAAGTGGCTTTTTTATTAGATACACTTCTTAAGTGTTTAACATGATAAGATATGACTCTTTCATCTGACATACTTTCTATAAAATCTGTTGTTAACTTGTCTTTTTATTTATGAGTTGTGGCTGCAAACTGCACTGAAGACTTAGCTTTATAAGCAGATATTTAAATTAACAGACTAATTACAATAGGTTATTTATTAAAAATATGACACTGAAACATACATTTCAAGTTTACATTCTCTCATTTTAAGTCTCCTATCCAATCTAAAATCACATCTGGAAAGAGAATTATAAAGAAATACAAAACAATTCAAACATTACCAAATATAAAATATTTGGTTGCTTCAAGCAAAACTACATCACTATCTTAAACAAAGTCAAAGAAATTATAAGCGTATTTACATGAAACATATTCTGCCAAAAAATTATGAAACTGTACAAATTAGAAAAGGGCACATGTGTCATTTAATTTATCTTTGCATATATCCAGATTGCGTATTTTTTAGTTAATGCATATGTCAGCAGTGATTCCACTCACGTATCATTTAACTCCACATGAAATAAAAGGAGGATGTTGGCAACTGTATACAAAAATGCTCAATATTACTTCATGTTATGTAGATTGAAAACAAAACAAAATTTCCATCTTGAATTAACAATTGTTTCAATATGTTATTAAAAATATGTTAATTTTGTAAAAAAGGTAGGATACTCAACTTAAAATGGTATGTTTGATTTTTAAAATGGATTTTTAATAAACTCTTTGGTTGGTAAAGAAACAATCTTGCCTAGAAATACTATGCAAAATAATTCAGTTAAAATTACCAGATAACTGAGTCTAAGATTAAGCAAATAAACATTAATGATAATACAATGATCAGAGATGAAATGAATCTTAACCAGTTGCAGAAAAAAAAATAAGTAAAGGCAAATTTCATTAATTAAAAGCTTTAAAGAAAAAATTCACACAATATATTTACATGTTCACAATGCAAGTGCAAACTTTAAAAACAAAATGCTCAAATGGAACAAAATTTTAAACCACACTGTTATAAATTTATTAACAGCACTCATGCAACCATTAAAATTCACAGATAACAAAAAAATTAAAGAAAATAGAAAAAATTAAAATAAAAACACAAAATGATGTGTATTTTGTAAGTAACGCCCATTTCATACAATAACTAATCAGCAGACCGGCAATTTAGATTGCTCACAATTTTACATCTATTTCCAGTTTCACACACCATCTCTACCTGATAACCCAGATTTCGTGGATATCACTGGTTAAAACTATACCTGAACCAAAACACACTGGGTTAAATATTTAAACGTCCAGTCAATAATAAGAATTAGAAATAGCATACTAAGCTTTTGTAGCCATGTTTTAACTGCACCAACATTTTAAAATGTGGTCTCCTGGGGCAAATGATGGCAGAACTAATCAAATATATGATAATCTGTCAATATGCAATATTTAACCTTAATAACTTGCATGATTATTATATTTGTTTAAAATTTTAATGCTTTTATTTCTGTATTCTTATATTTTAGTCATTATGCTTTCAAAAATTTAATATTGTCAAATGTGTTATAAATGTTAATAAAGTATTTTTTTAAAAATGTTCTGCAATATGTAAATAATAATTTTAAAAAGTTATTATTAATCCATAAATGTAATATTATTTTCTAACCCAATGCACTGCAGATTTTAAGAAAATATCACAATATTAGGCTAGGAAAGGTCACAAGCATCTTAAAATGACCAATTTAGAAAAGAAAATAATAAATGGAAAGCAAAGCTATTACAGCCAGAAATCTGGCCAGAGAAACAAGAACAATTCACTGACACGCTATTATCTACCACAGGGCAATGAACAGGCTGACAGTTAGCTACTGATACCCTTCTGGGAGGAGAGCAACATTATGACAAAGGTGCTGTGGTGAAGTTTCTCTGGAATCAGGTGGAGAGAGCAGCTGAATAGGTGGCATATCCATATCTGGAAAGACTGACTCAGACAGGTTGAGTACAGGGTCAGTTCAAAAACATAGAGTAAAAAACCAGGTGGACTTTAAATAAAATGTCTACTGAAATCATCAGCACTGTGACTCTTTGGTGGCTTTTGAAAAGGAAGATGGAGCATGTGTGAGAATATCCCAAGTGCGGTGATGTAAATTCTTAAATTCGGTATTCTAGCAATACTGAATAGAATAGACACTGAATTGAAATTGTAGCAATTAAAACATAATACCACATAATTTCTATTTTTGCAATAAAAGGATTGATCATTGATATAAATTCCAGCAACACAGGTCTTCATCTTAATGAAATGCCACATTATGTCAGATTGAATTTCTAGCAAATGGTGCAGATATTAGATATAAATTCTAATAATAAGAAACAGATATCAGATGTGCATGCTAGCAAAACAAAATAGCCTTAACAGTAAGCTTTTAACAAGCTCGCAGATCTTATTAGAAATAATAATTCAGTGGCAAATTATTGCTAACATGGCTTTAACAAACATCATTTTCTCAGTAAAGAAAAAAGCAAAAATACTGGCAATCAATAATGCATTTTAATGTGACAGAATCAAGCATATTACTATAAACAGCATATCAAATGAACATTTCCAATATGACAAAATTTAATTCATTTGCCAGTAGAAAAATGTGCAGTGACTTAATTGTCAGATTAAAAAAAAAACAATAACACAGATTTTGGGCATTTGAAGTCAAATCAAATTAAATTGGCCAATATTGTGGGAAAGATGCACACTTTGCAAATAGACTGTTACTAATTTAAAATAATTTCTTATCTGTCCCTGAAGTCATAACATGGGATAATGAAATTAAGACAAAAGAAGAAATAAAGCAAAATTTTCACTGGAGAATAAAGTATTCTCTAAGGCGTTATGAAATACAAAGTAAGTAATCCGGTGTCTATTTCTTAGCTTAACTATTTTCAAATGAATAAACAAAAGTTATAGAATTTATTTAAGATATGTGAATTTAAATAAATGTATTTTAAAAGTTTCAACTGATGTAATGGTAACATAATATAGCCAGACTTTTTGCTAAGGTTTACCGGAGGCCACAACATGTGAGAAGAACAAATTAGAAAGAAATGTAACATAAATATATATATACTAATCAAGTGAAAATATTAACAGAAAAAACAACTTCTATTATTGCTGGTAAAGTATTAATTTTCATGTAGTCAATAAATATGCAAAATTTCAATATAGTCTATCACAGCTGAAGAGCAATTATTTCACATTTTCCAAAATTATGACTGTAACTGTGCACATATAGCATGTCACTAAATAAATAAATTCTTTTCAAAAGAATGATAAATACCATAAACAGGTTATTGATACAACAATATCAAATTGATATTTTGAACAAAGTTCTAATATTACCTAAATAATTTCTTTCACTTCCTGTGGAGTAACTGCTCCAAGAATTAAATTAAAAATAACATTAGTCTCCCTTAACATGTGGTTGAATAAAGGCTCAATGTTAAAATGTTAGCTAAGTAATTTAAAACAAAGAGATGGATAAAGAAAATTCATAAACCAGAAGTCACAATATCAAAGTAATGTTTAAATAGTCCACCAAAATCAACACATTGCTGCAAGAACTGCATACACATTATCGTAGATTACCAACATTAAAATGATAATGAACAGGTGATATCCATTATTCTCAAGACCAGTCATAAAATTGTTGCAGCTGACAGAAGTAGAGCGGTCTGCCCTATATAAACACACATTAGGCAAACAGACACAAAAATGAGGCTGTGTGGTGTAGGAGCAATGCTGATGCACTGTTACATCAGAGAATTTGGATCCAGCATGGCAGATACATCAGGATGAACTGCTGTGGCTGGCAGAAGCTGCAGATCAGAGATTATACATGGTTAGTCATACTTACAACCCAGAACTACAACAGGCATTAAGCTAAATCACAACTCTTCTTCTTCTTCCTATTCCCTTTATTTCCTCAATGCTATATAAGCTCTCTACCTTCTCATGCTCAGCTCTACTCTAAAGACTTGTTCGTTATTGGCTGCATTTTTGTTAACTAGTGGCATTAACTATTTCAGTGCCAAACAAAAAAGTAGGTTTGGACTAAAAATTGTATACAATCAAATGAACAAGTATTATAATGTACATTTCCATTCATTGTGCATTGAAATTGTGGAAGATACCACAAAACAAAACAAATAATACGATGACCATAATATGGCAATATATCATCCTTACGTTCAAATGGGAGATCATATTTGTAATATATTATTCTTTGCAACTGAATCAGTCATCATCATTGGCACCTTGCCGTCTTGACAGACGATAGTTTGTGCTTTAAAAAGGCATAATAGCTTTTACCTATGGCTGTAGCGAATGTGACTGATAAGGCCAATTTGCGCTGTAAATGTCCGTTCACAGTGGGTGCATGTGAACACGTGGTCATTTCCACCATCATGCACCATCTTACGTCTCACACGATCGGTGTGTGACTTATCTGCAATAATTTTCTTCTTTGTCTTTATTCCATTTCTGATATTTGCCCTCCATGCAACACGTTCAGCGGCTGTATTGCTCCCAATGTGCATTATCAATGCCTGTATCAATCATGTCCTGCTTACACATCTTTGTATCGTAGTAGAGGCCGACCCTGAGATCTCTTACCCATTTGTAATTCACCAAAAAAGATGTCCTTTGGTATTCTACCATCATCCATCCTCCTAACATGTCCTATCCATCTAAGTCTACGAAGACTGAGCATCGAATAAACCGTCACACAACCTGATCTTTCCAATACTTCAGTATTTGTGATTTTGTCTTGCCACTTAATACTAAGAATTCTTCGCAGACACCGCATATGAAAGCTGTTTAAAGAAAAAACAGCTTTAACTGAATCAGTAAGGCAGTAAATAAACAATCACCTAGTAGAACATGCTTGTTGGGAAGGGGCCTGGAATATCAATAAAACAACCATACTCCTGGTGCTGCCCCACACACCAAACATCCCATGTTTGTCACCATTAACCACACATTAACTGTTTTGTATGGGTTTACCCAGTGTGCTATGATGTCAGTTCTTAAGTTAGACAATCAATTAGTTAGTGGAGATTTTCTACAGGTTGAGGTAGCCGGCCTCACACCTACTCTCCTTGGTTGTCTCTTATGACATGGTTAGTAAGTTATAATGTTATTATTCTTTGCTTCTCTGGCAGGCCCTTGTAACATACAGGTGAAATCACAACTATGACAGTGCAATCTGTTTTCTTCATCTGTCAAATCTGCTTTTATTTTCAAACTATGGTGTTTGTATTGTATTAGTAAAACATTGCTACCATATGTGAATCTTGGAAACAAACTATGGTCTTCGTATTGTATCAGTAAAACATTGCTAGCTTATAAGAATCTTGGAAACAAACTGGAGCTGGTAATTAAAAGTACATCTCTGGTCCGGATGTCAACCTACTGAAAACATGCTGAATAATACAATACACAATGTAACGTCTAATTTCACATGAAGATTGTAAAATTACTTCAACAAAATAACTCATTCTTATTGTATTATCAATGTCCTGTGCCTCAAGATGTCTGCAGTGTCCTGTGCCCCAAGATGTCTGCAATGTCCTATGCTCCAAGATGTCTGCAATGTACTGTGCTCCAAGATGTCTGCAATTTCTTGTGCCTCAAGATGTCTACAATGTCCTGTATCCTAAGATGTCTGCAATGTCCTGTGCCCCAAGATGTCTGCAATGTCCTGTATCCCATGATGTCTACAATGTCCTGTATCCCAAGATGTCTGCAATGTCCTGTATCCCAAGATGTCTGAAATGTCCTGTATCCAAAGATGTCTGCAATGTCCTGTGCCCCAAGATGTTTGCAATGTCCTGTGCCCCAAGATGTCTGCAATGTCCTGTGCCCCAAGATGTCTACAATGTCCTGTATCCCAAGATGTCTGCAATGACCTCTATCCCAAGATGTCTACGATATCCTGTATCCAAAGATGTCTGTAATGTCCTGTATCCCAAGATGTCTGCAATGTCCTGTGACCCAAGATGTCTACAGTGTCCTGTGCCCCAAGATGTCTGCAATGTCCTGTGCCCAAAGATGTCTGCAATGTCCTGTGCCCCAAGATGTCTGCAATGTCCTGTGCCCCAAGATGTCTGCAATATCCTGTGACCCAAGATGTCTGCAATGTCCTGTATCCCAAGATGTCTGCAATGTCCTGTATCCCAAGATGTCTGCAATGTCCTGTATCCAAAGATGTCTGCAATGTCCTGTATCCCAAGATGTCTGCAATGTCCTGTATCCCAAGATGTCTGCAATGTCCTGTGACCCAAGATGTCTACAGTGTCCTGTGCCCCAAGATGTCTGCAATGTCCTGTGCCCAAAGATGTCTGCAATGTCCTGTGCCCCAAGATGTCTGCAATGTCCTGTGCCCCAAGCTGTCTGCAATGTCCTGTGCCCCAAGATGTCTGCAATGTCCTGTATCCCAAGATGTCTGCAATGTCCTGTATCCAAAGATGTCTGCAATGTCCTTATCCCAAGATGTCTGCAATGTCCTGTATCCCAAGATGTCTGCAATGTCCTGTATCCCAAGATGTCTGCAATGTCCTGTATCCCAAGATGTCTGCAATGTCCTGTATCCCAAGATGTCTGCAATGTCCTGTGCCCCAAGATGTCTGCAATATCCTGTGACCCAAGATGTCTGCAATGTCCTGTATCCAAAGATGTCTGCAATGTCCTGTGCCCCAAGATGTTTGCAATGTCCTGTGCCCCAAGATGTCTGCAATGTCCTGTGCCCCAAGATGTCTACAATGTCCTGTATCCCAAGATGTCTGCAATGACCTCTATCCCAAGATGTCTACGATATCCTGTATCCAAAGATGTCTGTAATGTCCTGTATCCCAAGATGTCTGCAATGTCCTGTGACCCAAGATGTCTACAGTGTCCTGTGCCCCAAGATGTCTGCAATGTCCTGTGCCCAAAGATGTCTGCAATGTCCTGTGCCCCAAGATGTCTGCAATGTCCTGTGCCCCAAGATGTCTGCAATATCCTGTGACCCAAGATGTCTGCAATGTCCTGTATCCCAAGATGTCTGCAATGTCCTGTATCCCAAGATGTCTGCAATGTCCTGTATCCAAAGATGTCTGCAATGTCCTGTATCCCAAGATGTCTGCAATGTCCTGTATCCCAAGATGTCTGCAATGTCCTGTGACCCAAGATGTCTACAGTGTCCTGTGCCCCAAGATGTCTGCAATGTCCTGTGCCCAAAGATGTCTGCAATGTCCTGTGCCCCAAGATGTCTGCAATGTCCTGTGCCCCAAGCTGTCTACAGTGTCCTGTGCCCCAAGATGTCTGCAATGTCCTGTGCCCAAAGATGTCTGCAATGTCCTGTGCCCCAAGATGTCTGCAATGTCCTGTGCCCCAAGATGTCTGCAATATCCTGTGACCCAAGATGTCTGCAATGTCCTGTATCCCAAGATGTCTGCAATGTCCTGTATCCCAAGATGTCTGCAATGTCCTGTATCCAAAGATGTCTGCAATGTCCTGTATCCCAAGATGTCTGCAATGTCCTGTATCCCAAGATGTCTGCAATGTCCTGTATCCAAAGATGTCTGCAATGTCCTGTACCCCAAGATGTCTGCAATGTCCTGTGCCCCAAGATGTCTGCAATGTCCTGTGCCCCAAGATGTTTGCAATGTCCTGTGCCCCAAGATGTCTGCAATGTCCTGTTCCCCAAGATGTCTGCAATGTCCTGTATCCCAAGATGTCTGCAATGTCCTCTATCCCAAGATGTCTACGATATCCTGTATCCAAAGATGTCTGCAATGTCCTGTATCCCAAGATAGCTGCAATGTCCTGTATCCCAAGATGTCTGCAATGTCCTGTATCCCAAGATGTCTGCAATGTCCTGTACTCAATCTTCATGCTGGCCAACCCCTGTCTCCTGTTTCAGAAACCATTCCTCCCATCTCCATTCTCTCCAAACCGCTGTGATATTTAATATGGTTGACAGTATTTCAGTTTCCGTGACATAATGCTGTGTATGAGCCAGTGTTCTTCCATATTCAGATCTCGCAGAATTTCCAGTATTGTTCTGCTTCTTGGACCAAGGTGATCTAAGGCTCATTCCGTAACATTTCAGTTCACAAGCTCACATTTTCTTCTTCACTGTTTGTGAAATGGTCCATGACTCACATCCATATGTTTCCACAGGATGTTCTACACATGAGACTTTAATTTGCGTGCTGGTGTTGTTCCATAGATCCTGGCTACTGTTGGACCTCTGCATGGCTATGGCCAGTGTATGCCTGACAGCCTTTGAACACTTGATATTGTTACTGACTATGAAGCCAAGGTATTCGAAGTCTGCCCCCGGGAAGGTTAACCCGATCAACAAATGCCCAGGTTAACCTGATCAACAAATGCCCAGGTTAACCCGATCAACAAATGCCCACAGAAGAACCTAACGGCGCAAGAACGCAGTTCTGCTGTAAACAGGCACAATGCAATCACGTCTGAAAAAAAATTCTCCGGTTGAATGCAGAAGAAGAAAGTCTGCGAAATTTTCAATTTCTTCTTTGTTGATTGTGATTTTTGGCTGACATGTAGTTCTGTCCATGGACATTTTTATTATTTCTTTTTCTAATTTTAGCAAAAAAGATATTGATTGTAACTGTGCATTTTGACAGACAAGATTAACTCTTCTAATCCATTAACACTATTTGAGAGGAAAACCATGTTTACTTATTGTACAATCACAAAATTACTAACATATGTAATCCTTATACCCCTAAATACCCCAGGATGGTTAACCCGGTCAACAAATGCCCACAGAAGTCGGATGTGTCGGCCTAATGGCGCAAGGCACAACACAATCACATCCGAAAAAAAAAACTCTGGATGAACGAAGAAGAAGAAGATACCCCTAAATACATTGTACAATAATAGCTTGAATGATTTATATAAACAGCAATACTTTGAATGATTTATATTGACAACAGTGATACCAAACTTGTCAACTTATTCTTCTTTCTCTACAATTTCCTAAGCCTGAACAACCATTTGCACAAGCACAATCAGTTTCCATTTGTCTCCATCTCCAATGATACTGCTCCAGCCCATGATATTCACATCTCTTAGACTGTTCCACACTCACTCTCTCTCTCTCTTCATCTTCTTCATTGATACTTTCTTGGCAGTGTATCTTATATTTGCTCCTGGAATGCTTTGCTTCTCTTCTTGGACCCAAACACTCAACATAACCAAGCCTGCTAGATGTCAGAATCTTGACAATTCCACAGTAATACTTCTGTGTTTGTTTTTATCTTCTATTGATTGGTAATTACATCAATGACAGGGCCAGACATTTTTCAAAGCACCCTGATTTCAAAACAGTACAGTTGAGCCAGATCTGTGTTAAAGGTTTTCTTAAATGATCACTTTCCCTGCAACAGACGTCTTCATAAGTCTGTGGGTGATTTGGCAGCAGACTGCCTTGCATCAGTTATCATAAAAATGGTATGAGTGCCAGTCATTAAGAAAACAATAGCAAACTATTGAACGTAAACTTGCTAAAAATTCATGAATAGCCAAATAATGCTGGGGTTGACTGCAACATCCTGTAAAGGATATGCAACTAACTAACTGGGATTGAAGGATTTAATTCACTCTATCCCAAATGTTGTTTTAACTCCTTCTGTACCATAGTACATCATTTAAACTGCTTCAAATTTAAAGATGAGTTACTTGAAAGTAAAAACTAACTTATTCAGAAATGAAAATGAATAAAAGAAATGAAAATCCTATCACCAACTTACATGGGACATTTGGTGAGGCTGTAACAAGTACTGAGGCATCCAACCGGTGGCTGCGGGACTGGAGGACATTTGATAGGTGGTCACCTGTGTAGTTGCAGGTAATGATGTGTATGCTCTAGGGATCAACCCATGTGGCAAAATTGCTTGAGTAGGCATTCCATAGCTGATGAACTGGCTGTAATATAGTGATCATACATTGCGAATAAGTAAACACATCACCAGCATTAAAAGAAAGGACTAAAACTAAACAACACAAACATAGTCACATCCAAGCAAACTAAACAATACAAACACAAAAGTTATAGTCACCACCAAACAAACTAAACAGCACAAACACAAAAGTTATAGTCACCACCAAGCAAACTAAACAATACAAACACAAAAGTTATAGTCACCACCAAGCAAACTAAATAATACAAACAAAAGTTATAGTCACCACCAAGCAAACTAAATGATACAAACACAAAAGTTATAGTCACCACCAAGCAAACTAAATAATACAAACATAAAAGTTATAGTCACCACCAAGCAAACTAAACAATACAAACACAAAAGTTATAGTCACCACCAAACAAATTAAACAATACAAACACAAAAGTTATAGTCACCACTAAGCAAATAAAAGGTATAAACACAAATGTTATAGTCATGACAGCTGGTACACATGAGGAATAGCTAATTACACATGGCATGTTAACTGGTACACATGAAATGCTGACTGATAGATATGAAGAATAGCCAATCACAGATGATACGGTGATTCGTAGATATACAAAACAGCCAACCATACATGGCATGTTAATAAGTACATATGATGAATAACCAATCACAAATGATGGCATGTTTATTGGTGTTATGAAGAAAAGCCAATCACAATTGGTATATATAAGGAACAGCCGATCACACATGATGCATTGTTTGGGACAGAAAGACATTATCAAAGTCACTGTATAATTCTAGAACTTATTGGAGACTAATGTGAATCTTCTCATATGTAAATATTTCTCACCCATTTAAGTTTGCTATAGCTTGTTGTTCATAGGCAAACTGCAAGGCCTGTGGGTGAGAAGAGAAATGAAATGTAAGCATCCTAGAAAACATTTACAAACATTGAAAAGATGGAGTACAGCTTTATAATTCCACCCACTATAACATTCATTACCATGTAGCTGATTTTAATCAGATTGATGATTTGTTACCAGTCCACTTGCCTAACAAAAGTCAGGGTACTGACAGCATGGCATTGTGGCAACAAATGAAAGTGAAACTTGGACATTTAACAAATCAGCTAAAAAGAATATATATCTCTGTATATTACTAATGAAGAATCCAATTTGCTAAGCTGGTCACTTGACTCGCATGCCAGATCACAGGCTCCCTATATGAATATTTTTTATGGTCAGCTGCGCTGTGGTAAACGCTCCCAAGGCGGCCAGAGGAAACGCTTTAAAGACACTCTGAAGATCTCAATAAAAGCTTTTGAAATTCATCATTGACACTTGGGACACTGCTGCCAAAGACCAAAATTCGTGGTGTACATCATTACACAAGGGTGCAGTCACTTGTGAAGCAAACAGTACTGCAAGAGCTGTGAAAAAAATAGCTGGACAAAAGAACCATTTCTGGAGATCCTCCTCCTGGAATGTCAAGGATTCTTTGCCCACATTGTCAAAGAACATTTTGAGCCAAAATAGACCTTATCAGCCATCTTAGAACTCATGGCTGTAAACTTTCAATCCTACTGGATGAAAAGAATGGTCATCATCATTCTTGAGATATATATATATATATCTTAGACCAGCTGCCAACCAAGGCTTAGGGCCTGGTCTGCCCTGCCATGACATTTTGTCTTTAGGTTACATTTCCTCGCATCAGGATATGGCTTGTACACTCCCAGTTGCGCTCTTCCGCCCGAAGCTGTTGGCACAATGTAGGGTGTCGGGTTTGGTAAGTGCCGCCCAACATGCTGCGCTAACAGAAAGCAGGTAGTACCGTCTACTGTCATACGGTAGCTCAGTCATATCTGACTAAGACTTGACACACGATTTGTTCATTTACATTCCAAGATTCACTACCATACAGTAAAACAGGTTGATAAATAATTTACACATGACAGAAACAGAGGCAGGACAGATGTGAAAGATAATTTACACATAACAACAGAGGCAGGACAGATGTGACAGATAATTTACACATAACAACAGAGGCAGGACAGATGTGATAGATAATTTAAACATGTCAGCAACAGAAGCAGGACAGATGTGATAGATTAACAGAGGCAGGATGGATGTGACAAATAATTTTTGCATGTCAGCAACAGAGGCAAGTCAGATGTGATAGATAATTTACACATGTCAGCAACAGAAACAGGACAGATGTGATAGATAATCTACACATGTCAGCAACAGAAGCAAGACAGATGTGATAGATAATTTACATATATCAGTAACTGAAGCAGGACAGATGTGACAGATAATTTACACATGTCAACAACAGAAGCAGGACAGATGTGACAGATAATTTACACATGTCAACAACAGAAGCAGGACAGATGTGACAGATAATGTACACATGTCAGCAACAGAAGCAGGACATATGTGATAGATAATTTACACATGTAAGCAACAGAAGCAGGAGAGATGGGACAGATTAACAGAAGCAGGACAGATGTGATAGATAATTTACACATGACAGCAACAGAAAAAGGACAGATGTGATAGATAATTTACACACGAGAGCAACAGAAGTAGAACAGATGTTACAGATCATTTACACATGACAGTAACAGAAGCAGGACATATGTGATAGATAATTTACACATGACAGCAACAGAGGCAGGACATCTGGATTATGATACAGGGTAACTGTGATAGACTGTTGTGAGATTCTATGCAGGGCATGGCACTGGATAATGATATTAGTCCATACTAAACTGGAATAATTGACAACATTGGACTTACTGTGATGCTGGCATCATCTCTCCCTGGTGTGAACAGTCGAGGTGTGAGGGTAGCAGGCATGGTCTTCTTTTTATTGCCACTATCAGCAAATTTCACTAACAAGGGATCCATGCAGCCTGAAGATGACAAAAGAGCAACATTTCATTTAATTAATCATAGTTTTTGCATATTACAATAATTCACGAAGAAGATGCAATTTGTTGTTTACATTGTATGAGTGTCATTATTTGATACAAGAATCCTTACCATGTATATGGGACCAAATGACAGGGATGTGGGAAAATGTTGTATGATTACACATACCTCATGTCTAGGTGGAAGATGTCACTGTTTACTAACCCACACTTGCCATCAGGCATAGAGATGTGGGAAGCCTAAGCTTGCATTCCATGGCCATTCATATTTCCCATGTTGTGTTGTATCCTGGTTGTTTACAGTAATCTTGATATTGCCTATCTATTGCTTCCTGATTCTTAGTCTTCTGATGGCTCATTCCAAGATCTTTTTGTCTGTATGCTCTTATTAGAAGTTGATCAGGTTTCATTCTGATAAGATGTTCAAACCACTTTATTTGTTGTTCTTGATTAAATTGCAGCATGGTGTTACACATATTAAATGTTTGGTGTTGTCCTATTGCATCTTGTGTCTTCTGGAAATCCCAGTAGCCGTTCTCAAACACTTATCTCACATGCGACAAGTTTTCTTTGGAGGAATGTTGACAAGGACCAAATTTGACATTGATAGCACTGGTTTTTATTGTTATTTTATAGGTATTTATTCTGTTATCTCTATGAGTGCCAATCGATACTTGTGAATTTGTTTATCCAGTTAAAAATGTTCAGAATTTCTGAATTAGTATGTCTATTCTACATGTTTGGATGTGTATTAAAACGCATGGAACATAACAGGAAGTGTGGTAGCATAGTGTTTAGTGCACTGACTTATCTGAATGGTGTAAAGTAAATAACCCTTTACCACCTGTACACATAGTGGGATATTGTGCTGGGCATATTTTACAGATCAGTCAGCACTCAACTGGTAACGTGGTCAGTATCACGCTGGCTGCCTTTATTTCCAAAATATATTCATGTTCATTTTAGTCTGGCTCGACCAGGGGACCTAGGTCAAATTAAAAAATCCATCTCACCGTGAGTTCAAACCCATGACCACCAGGCTGACAGGCAAGCATCTAGCCACTATGCTACAGCATCTAGCCACTGTGCTACAGCATCTAGCCACTCACTATGGTACAGCATCTAGCCACTATGCTACAGTATCTAGCCACTATGCTACAGCATCTAGCCACTGTGCTACAGCATCTAGCCACTCACTATGGTACAGCATCTAGCCACTATGCTACAGTATCTAGCCACTCACTATGGTACAGCACTAGAATCTAGCCACTATGCTACAGCACTAGAATCTAGCCACTATGCTACAGCATCTAGCCACTATGCTACTGCATCTAGCCACTATGCTACAGTATCTAGCCACTATGCTACAGTATCTAGCCACTATGCTACAGTATCTAGCCACTATGCTACAGCATCTAGCCACTATGCTACAGCATCTAGCCACTATGCTACAGCATCTAGCCACTGTGCTACAGCATCTAGCCACTCACTATGGTACAGTATCTAGCCACTATGCTACAGTATCTAGCCACTATGCTACAGTATCTAGCCACTATGCTACAGTATCTAGCCACTATGCTACAGTATCTAGACACTATGCTACAGTATCTAGCCACTATGCTACAGTATCTAGCCACTATGCTACAGTATCTAGCCACTATGCTACATCATCTAGCCACTGTGCTACAGCATCTAGCCACTCACTATGGTACAGCATCTAGCCACTATGCTACAGTATCTAGCCACTATGCTACAGCATCTAGCCACTCACTATGGTACAGCACTAGAATCTAGCCACTATGCTGCAGCATTTAGCCACTATGAAACTGCATCTAGCCACTCTGCTACAGCATCTAGCCACTGCTACAGCATCTAGCCACTCATTATGGTACAGCATCTAGCCACTATGCTACAGTATCTAGCCACTATGCTACAGCATCTAGCCACTATGCTACAGCATCTAGCCACTATGCTACAGCATCTAGCCACTATGCTACAGCATCTAGCCACTATGCTACAGCATCTAGCCACTATGCTACAGCATCTAGCCACTATGCTACAGCATCTAGCCACTATGCTACAGCATATAGCCACTATGCTACAGCATCTAGCCACTATGCTACAGCATCTAGCCACTATGCTACAGCATCTAGCCCACTATGCTACAGCATCTAGCCACTATGCTACAGTCATCTAGCCACTATGCTACAGCATCTAGCCACTATGCTACAGCATATAGCCACTATGCTACAGCATATAGCCACTATGCTACATGCATCTAGCCACTATGCTACAGCATCTAGCCACTATGCTACAGTATCTAGCCACTATGCTACAGCATCTAGCCACTGTGCTACAGCATCTAACCACTCACTATGGTACAGCATCTAGCCACTATGCTACAGTATCTAGCCACTATGCTACAGCATCTAGCCACTCACTATGGTACAGCACTAGAATCTAGCCACTATGCTACAGCATCTAGCCACTATGCTACAGCATCTAGCCACTATGCTACAGCATCTAGCCACTATGCTACAGCGGCTCTCCACCACAACAGTACTTCTGATCTGACTCCCTGATTAGACGGCATTTTGTTGTTTCATCCTTGATAACTAGGTACCACAGATTTCTCTGGGTAGGAAACATAATGTGATCTAGTATATGTGAGGTCCAGTCACATCACACCCCTAAGGCAGTATTTACCAAAGGATTATTTTCAATTTCAAACATACAACAAGCAGTTGCAAGTCACTAGAAACTGGTTTCTGCAGCGATATGTGTTCAAGATTTACATCTACAGCTTTGCTCTGATCAGATCTGACAACATGTGTCATAAGCTTGGTTACATTTACAGCCAATCAGAAAATACCAAACCACCAGACAAGCATTTACTTATGCAGTTTGATTGTTAAGCTGTGCAAAAAATACCCACATGGCTTCTTATTCCTTGTGCATCCTGAAATCTATGTTCGTGATGTTGTTTTCAGTGACAGCAATTCAGCTGTATTTGCACATTTTCAGTGACGCCTTCAAACTTAAGAAAAACTTGAGAATGGGGTTTATTTTCTCACTCTGATCAGTACTCTCTCAAGATTTCAGTGATGCCTCCTGTTTCCAGGACCAATTCTTGGAGGTGGAACATAGTCTTGGTCAGCTGTAGTTATTGACCCTGCAGCAAGCAGTCAAGCTATGGATAACTGACTGCACTCACCAATTCTGTAGCTTTTAAAATCTGTTTGTGTATATGAATTTGTATGGGTTGTTAATATGCAATTAGACAAATTCTAGCAAATCCAGAGCTGAAAGAAAGCCGCTGATGCTGTATAGAACATGGATTGAGAAAACCTGAGAATAATTTAACTAGAAAGTCCGTTCACTGGAATCCATAAGGCAAATGAAATAGAGGTAGACATAAAATGCATGGAGAAAAGAACTAGAAACAGAGGTGAATAATAAGGGGAGAACAGGACATGATGTGAGCTGCAGGAGAGAGCAAAAGATAGAACAGCTTGGCATGGGTTGGTTGATGACCTATGTCAAATAGAGGCACGAGAAGATGGATATGTGCAACAAAGTGATGCTTAAGAGAAGCAACCAGAGAGATATGAACACTATAATATAGCAAACAGAAGCTGGAACCAGACAGACAACGTTCTTATGAATTCTTTGAACCATCTCCAGAGTTGCTATTACACTGGCTACAATAAGAACGATGAAAGAGCTGTTGGTCAAGTATAAATAAGCAAAGAAGTGAAAAGGTTCAAATGAATAAAATCTAAATGAGTTTGGACGACTTATGGAACAAAATTAAATTGTTGTACAAAATGTCACTCAGTGTTCTGGCTAAAGCTAGACTTGTATATCAATGGCTGAGAACAAGGAGAGGAAAACTGATTAGTCACAAGGTATTTAATTTTGACCAATTATGCATGGACAACATAAAATAAAATTTTTAAAAATCACCAGAATATTGAAAAGTTCAAACTTTAAACAATAAGGGAAATATGCATTTATTTTAACAGAAATCATTCAAATAAACTAAGCTGGCACTCACCTGGCAACATCTTGTTGTTAAATGTATTAATAATTTGGTCACATTTTTCTTTTGATTCCATTCTGGCAAAACCTACACCGCGGCTGACGCCATCTGGTTTGCGGAGTATCCTCGTGGAGATAACTGTACCATACTCTTTGAGCATGTTTTCTAGATTTTTCTCCATAAAGTACACGGGGAGATTGGCAATGTACAGGTTGGTGGGATCTTGTTCCTGTTGCTGTTGAGAAACAAAAGACAGAATATTGTAAATATAATTTAATTATGCAAATTTACCTATATAAAAGTAAAAATGTAGAGCACTCTTTTACATGCCTTGAGGCATACTGGGTATATAATATTAATAAGTAGGGATATTGGTATATAGTAAGTAAATAGGTATACCGGAAAGAAATCATCATTGGGGGATGTAACATCAATAATATTAGATATGCGGATGATACAGTCAGTATTGATTGCAGGATCTGCAACATTAAGTAGATGCGGTTGTTGCACAAAGTGAACAATAAGGATTAGAATTAAATTGTAAGAAGACGCAGATTAGGGTCGTCACTGTGCAGGTCCGCATAGCCGAATCGATAAGAACGCGTGTTCTTAAACATCCGGTGTGCTGATCCGAGGTAAAGCGGTTCAATCCCTACACCGGACAGCTGGACTAAAATGTTGACCTGTCGTCATTGACTTGGGGACGTTAATTACAAGTACTTCTGAAATCGGCGTGGGTTCGCCTGATGGCGAATGACACTGTCAATAGGGAAAACTAACCCACACACAAAATTCAGTCCATTACTGCTATAAA
Source organism: Cepaea nemoralis (assembly GCA_014155875.1). NCBI lineage: Eukaryota > Metazoa > Mollusca > Gastropoda > Stylommatophora > Helicidae > Cepaea > Cepaea nemoralis. The sequence continues at coordinate 175,398 of JACEFZ010028424.1, read as the reverse complement.
TAGTGTGTGTGGACTACGCTTGAGTTCAAAGCGAGCCAGCCAAAAAAAACAAGGTGGTCACTAGGAAGAAGGAATTACCAGAATGTTCTATACAAGTAAATGGGAATATTCTTCAACAAGTGAATGGTACAATTATCTTGGAACAGTCATAACATTTGATGAGAGATGTCTTGTAGAGATTAGAACAAGAATCGCCATGGCGAATGTAGCCTTTTGCAAGATGGGAAACATTCTGACCAATAAAATGTTGTCATTTGCAACGAGAAAAAGAGTGTTCAAGTGCTACATAGAACCTGTACTTCTGTATAGATGTGAAGCGTGGACAGTGAGAAGACACTCTGAAAACAGCATCTGTTGGCTGTGGAAATGTGGTTTCTGAGGAAAATGCAAAGAATATCATGGACAGACAGAAAAACCAATGAACAAGTCCTACAAGAAACAAATGAAAATCGTAAACTGATTAGAGAAATTAGACGTAGACAGTCACAATTTTCTGGTCACGTTATGAGAAGAATTAAATTGGAGAACTTGGAGACAGCTGGCAGGATCGAGGGGAAGAGAACAAGGGGAAAACAGAGAAGTAAATACCTGGATGGCTTGCCATGTAACAAGGTCGAGGCAAGAACACTAAGTTGATCTACGACTCTGGTGATCGAGTGAGATGGCGAAACTTGACCGCCACACGCTTATCGGCATGGCACATGATTCTGATGACTGCCACCTTATACTGAACCATTTGAAAAAATGTGCTACAAATAAAGACTTTCCATCTTTTTAGAATGAAGCGGTTGTATTTTTATTCAACTTTTTGATCGAGAATACGGGAGATTGTTTCGTGTGGTCGTTGTGTTGGTGCGATTTTACCTCCAGCGAAATTGCTTCTCTTATGTTCATTCCGGGTTTAGGATTTACAAAGGCTGCATGGGGTGGGAATAGCTGCCAATTTGACCATGGTACAGGAACAAGAGGGCGTCCGAGAAGAAAATGGATTGACAACATCTAAAGCATAGTAAAGTCACATGGAATGACGTTATCCAGTGACACCCCTCGGGCGCTGCAATGTCGACTATTATTCCACATGATAGTTGACAGCAAAAATGGATGAAGATGATAAGTGTACATTAGAAATAGAATAACATGACAGCAGCTGGTACTTAAATATTTAATGTTCGTATGTAGATATGTGAGGCGTGCGTGCGTGCGTGTGTGACACACGCAGTTTAAAGTCCTCGCATGCTTCAAACAGGTTCTGGTCGTCGGCGTAAAACGAGACCAAATACCTTTCCTACCATCGTATGTAAATCCGCTCAGATCTCGGGATAACGCTGTGTACATAAATCAAACATGTCCTTGATCTGGGCCTCGGGTTGACAGAGCTACAAGGTTGCATACTGCAGTCGGAATGCTACAAGAGCACCGAGTTTCCACATACACTACAAGAGCATCGAGTTTCTACATACACTACAAGAGCACCGAGTTTCCACATACACTACAAGAGCACCGAGTTTCCACACACACTACAAGAGCACCGAGTTTCCACACACACTACAAGAGCACCGAGTTTCCACATACACTACAAGAGCACCGAGTTTCCACATACACTACAAGAGCACCGAGTTTCCACATACACTACAAGAGCACCGAGGTTCCACATACACTACAAGAGCACCGAGTTTCCACACACACTACAAGAGCACCGAGTTTATACATACACTACAAGAGCACCGAGTTTCCACACACACTACAAGAGCACCGAGTTTCTACATACACTACAAGAGCACCGAGTTTCTACATACACTACAAGAGCACCGAGTTTCTGCATACACTACAAGAGCACCGAGTTTCTACATATACTACAAGAGCACCGAGTTTCTACATACACTACAAGAGCACCGAGTTTCTACATACACTACAAGAGCACCGAGTTTCTGCATACACTACAAGAGCACTGAGTTTCTGCATACACTACAAGAGCACCGAGTTTCTACATATACTACAAGAGCACCGAGTTTCTACATACACTACAAGAGCACCGAGTTTCTACATACACTACAAGAGCACCGAGTTTCTGCATACACTACAAGAGCACCGAGTTTCTGCATACACTACAAGAGCACCGAGTTTCTGCATACACTACAAGAGCACCGAGTTTCTGCATACACTACAAGAGCACCGAGTTTCTACACATACTACAAGAGCACCGAGTTTCCACACACACACTATAAGAGCACCGAGTTTCTACATACACTACAAGAGCACCGAGTTTCCACACACACTACAAGAGCAATGAGTTTCTACATACACTACAAGAGCACCGAGTTTCTACATATACTACAAGAGCACCGAGTTTCCACACACACTACAAGAGCACCGAGTTTCTACATACACTACAAGAGCAATGAGTTTCTACACACACTACAAGAGCACCGAGTTTCCACACACACTACAAGAGCACCGAGTTTCTACATACACTACAAGAGCATCGAGTTTCTACATACACTACAAGAGCACCGAGTTTCCACATACACTACAAGAGCACCGAGTTTCCACACACACTACAAGAGCACCGAGTTTCCACACACACTACAAGAGCACCGAGTTTCCACATACACTACAAGAGCACCGAGTTTCCACATACACTACAAGAGCACCGAGTTTCCACATACACTACAAGAGCACCGAGTTTCCACATACACTACAAGAGCACCGAGTTTCCACACACACTACAAGAGCACCGAGTTTCTACATACACTACAAGAGCACCGAGTTTCCACACACACTACAAGAGCACCGAGTTTCTACATACACTACAAGAGCACCGAGTTTCTACATACACTACAAGAGCACCGAGTTTCTGCATACACTACAAGAGCACCGAGTTTCTACATATACTACAAG
>JACEFZ010028424.1:152500-162500 GCA_014155875.1 Cepaea nemoralis | reverse complement strand
GTGTGTGTGTGTGTGTGATATGCTTGTATACATATTTGTCACTACTGTTATCCGCATAATGTAGATTTTTGGGATCATTTTAAACGTCTTCATAACGTCCTATAATAATGCTAATTCATCTACCGTGATTCTCTCTGTCCCTGGCGCTTTCCATTTGTTCAAATATGTAACAGCATCATTGACTTCATCGTTGAGTATAGCACACACACACACACACCCTCCCCCCCCCCCAAGCTACTTTATATTGTTAATTCTGCTCTTTCTCCATCATACAACTCTCTTATTTATTCTTTCCATCTCTTTTTCAAAGCATTTTCTTCCATTAATGCATTTCCTTTTATCTCAAACAGCGTTTGTTTAATCTTATGTTTCTGCCTGTCAAATCACTGATTTATCTTTCCGTATTTGTTGTACGTTTAATACAATTTATTTCAATATTTATGCTCTGCTGGTTTAACTAATTTTCTTTTTCTTAATTTTTTTATATCTTTATTTATATTATCATGTTCTTCTTCGTCATGTTTATTTTGTTTGCATTGTCGATCAGTTTTCAGATTTCTTCAGTCATAAAACACATACGCAATGGTAATTGATTATATCTTGCTTCCCACTGGGGTTGAAGAGTGGTTATTACAAAAAAATAATAATAATAAATAAATAAATATTAATATAATTGAAACACAAACTTCACTTCAGCACAATCAATGTTTCAGGAATTATGTTTTATTGATTCTTTTCACAAATCCTTTTTAAAAACAACAACAAAATTTTTTTAAATTTGAGAATAGAGGTTTCTATAAATTATTTATTTACTTTTCCCACTGCTAACAAGTTTTGTTTTTGTCTGTACATTAAAAACGATCGGGCGTTACATTCTTGTGGGTTAGTAGTAGTAGTAGTAGTAGTAGTAGTAGTAGTAGTAGTATAGTAGTAGTAGTAGTAGTAGTAGTAGTAGTAGCAGCAGTAGTCGTAGTCGTAGTAGTAGTAGTAGTAGTAGTAGTAGTAGTAGTAGTAGCAGCAGTAGTCGTAGTAGTAGTAGTAGTAGTAGCAGCAGTAGTAGTAGTAGTAGTAGTAGTAGTAGTAGTAGTAGTAGTAGTAGTAGTAGTAGTAGTAGTAACAGCAGTAATAGTAGTAGTAGTAGTAGAAGTAGTTGTAGTAGTAGTAGTAGTAGTAGTAGTAGTAGTAGTAGTAGTAGTAGTAGTAGTAGTAGTAATAGTAGTATAGTAGTAGTAGTAGTAGTAGTAGTAGTAGTAGTAGTAGTAGTAGTAGTAGTAGTAGTAGTAGTAGTAGTAGTAGTAGTAGTAGTAGTAGTATGTCCACAAACGAATGCCGTCATTCACGATCAATTATTTTGAAAACTGTCTGTTGCATCGTTATGAAATTTTTCCAGCCGTCTTATATTTACCCCCACCCAAGGAATATGTCTTTGATAGGTCCAAAAACAACTTAAATCATTGAAAGCGGCGACATTCCTTTGATCTTTTGCTGAACAACTAGTGATTTCTCGCTAACGAAGTTATTTTTACGGTAATGTGAGACATGTCAATTCTGTTGACACACAAAGGCGTATCCGGATTCGTATGAGAGTGGGTGCAATGAAAGAATTAGCTTAAAATCGACAGGGTCGGCTTCATTGCACCGGGTGTTTATCCCATATGGCTCAGTTTCTTTCCGCAGCGCGGAAAGCGTCGCACAAAGCACGAACTCCGTAGCTCCAGCGACTACCCTCGGGAGTCTCCGAAAAAATGCACTCGTGAAATGAAGGACGCGGCCCGGAATCGAACATACAACCTTCGGAGCCCGAGTCAGACGGCTTGACCACTTCACCACGGAGAATCCCGAGAGGGGTGCAATGTGTAATATTAGTAAAGACAGAGAATTTACAGAGGCACGGGGTAAATAATTTGTAAATTAACAGGAAAGTAGAAGGAATATATTTCTTACCTTATTTTTCATTTCCTTCTTGTTTCTTCAGTTAACAGTTATCAGTTGGGGTATCTTCATTGCACTCCGGACATGTCCATAGGTGCTCAGATCCTCCCCCCAGCATATGCATCAGCGTCCGGTGGCTAATAGTGCCAGTTCTGTGTTGGTTGACGAGGCGCCTTGTTTTCCCGATGTACCTCTCGCATCTGGCCGTGCCGAATTCTTACTCCCAAGTCTTTCATCCTGGACAGCGATGTGGATTCACTGACGTCAAAGTCCTCTGTTCTCGCCATATCTTTAAGGACGTTAATAACATCGGCACGATCCATGGGCTGGCCATCTACAGGGGGTGCAGAGCCAGCCAGTTTATCAGCTCGTTCATTTCCCTCGACTCCCGCATGTCCCGGGACGAAGATGAAGGTGACTTTACGAACAACAGACTTCCGCAGCGACTCAGTCCACCGTCTACGTACAGATCCAGCTTCGATCTTCTGAATCATGCGCATTGAGTCACTTAGTACACACACGTTGGTATAATGCTGTGATTCCAGCCATATAAAAGCCTGTGTAACTGCCATCACCTCCATCGTCATGCTGCTCGAGGTCATAGAGTGGGCACCACTGTATTCTTGAACGGTTCGGCCCGCTGAATGGGCTGTAAATGCCCACGCACTTCTGTGCTGCTTTACAACAGATCCATCTGTATAGATGAGCACTTTGGGGCTATATGAGTGTTCATAGATGAGCGCGTTGACTTCTATGAGCGCGTTGACTTCTGTATTGACAGCGACAGGGTTCTGCTCTCTGCACCGTCTGTCGAGTGTGATAATGCAGGAGAAAGTGCACTTAAAAGCTGGAGGCACCGGCACCCATTCCTTGCCGGGGTTGATACTGGTAAGACTGCAGACCTGTCTGACGACATCTTCCGCCCGACCCATCCATGATTTGCCTCTCTTTAGCCTGTCACCCTTTTCTCTGAATATAGCGTTATGCAGAGGTGCTGCTCATCTGCTCTTATTTTTAAGAATGCACGAGCTCTCCAGATCTTGATCCTTTTTTCCATTGTCGGGAAGTCAAGGAGGTATCTCATTGATACACAGCTGGTGTCTTTCGTGCAGCCCAAAATGATGCGCATGGCTTCGTTTTGTACCTTTTCAAGTCTTCCAATATGTGTAGGGCTGACAGTGAGGATGGCCAGGGCATACTCTGCTCAGACCTTAATCTGTGTCGGACGATTCCAGTAGGTTGATGATTGCTCTCGGTTGCATAAAATTCAATCCATCCTTTCTCCAATAGTCCTCTTCCTCTTTCAACACATGGTCCTCACATTTTTTCCAGTAACTTTTATCAATATTTAATAGCGCGGACTGGGTTAGTATCTTGACGTCAGACAATTTGAATGTAGTATTGGCAGCTGCCACTTGTCCTTTAATTTTAGCCCACACAAGTTCTATAGGGTGTAAATGAGAATGATACGGCGGAAGTCTCAAGCACTTATGGCCATGCTCTTCTATCAACTTGTCAATTTGAAATTTCTTGCTTTTTTTGCGTCTGTTTTACAAGGGACAACAACTGTAGCTTGAAATATGTTTCTGGAAATGGTATATTTTCCCTTCGGAGCCATATCTTTATTGCTTCCTTTGTGCTCGATGCCGTAGGTATTTTGTCTTCTTGGGCAACAACATTGTGATATGATGCATTGTCCATGATTAGACAAGACGGTCTATCAAGGGATGGAAGTACTGTATTCTCGAGCCAATCTCTATATACATTACCATTCATCTCATTATGATAATCCCTATTGTCTGTATGCTTTGATACGAACAGGAGCCCAGCATTCTGTAGTAAGCCATTATGAGTACTACCAGCATGGGCTATGACCAAACGCTGTCCTTTACTACTGGGCACATAACCTTTTATCTTTCCATCCATTGATTGCCATTCCTTTTCACTTGTGTGGTGCGCATTGATCCACGTTTCATCCAAATACACTATGTCATAATTTTCTTTGCGCATTTCCCTTATTTCACGTAGGTATCTGCTTCTCATGGCTCCTAAATGCGGTTGCTCGCAAAGGATATTTCTACCTCCCTTGTACTTTCTAAAAGTGAAGCCTAATGTCCTTATAATTTTCCACAAAGTTGTTTTGGATAGCTCTATGTTATTGTCCTTTCTCAACATAACCCTCAGTTTTCTTACACTCACTGTTTCTTTGGCATCCATCATTTTTATAATTACTCGTCTGATGACATCCTTGTCAAAGCTGTCTACAATTGCCTTTCTACCTACCGTTTGCTTATCGCGTGTTGGTTTCATTCCAGATTCTTGCACCCATCGTCGAAACGATCGTTTACTCAAACCTAATGCATGCACTGTTCTTTTTTCGGGATTTGTAACAGTATGAAACAGTTTCCTGCGATCAGCTTCTTGACAAAAATATGTGTACAACTTCATAGCGATGTTTTGAAGTGTACACAATTTCACTTTTAATCCCATTGAACAGTATTAACACATTCAATTATTAGCTATTAAGATTACATTAATGGTAAGATTTATTTATATAATCACGTTTCATGAAAGAACCCACAGTTTGACGACGCCTCTGAACTATAACACTCAGTGTGTGCAAAAAACGAAAGACCGCCAGACAATTTTGAAAATAGCGCGAATGGGTCTTGCTGTAATACTCTAAAAATTAAGGCATTCATGGCGGGGCAGTAAAATATATACCTCATATCAGCAAAAATTGAAATCTGCTGTACAATCTCCAGAACAAAATTTTTTTGTTGGGTGGACATAATGATAAGGTTATATACTAAATCTCATTATTTTCCATCAGTTGGTTACTGAGATATTGAATTTTATATTGAGGCAACAAAAAAACACACACACACTATAGTAAGTAGTAAGTAGTAGTAGAATTATTATTATTATTATTATTATTATTATTATTATTATTATTATTATTAGTAGCAGTATTTGTAGTAGTAGTAGTAGTAGTAGTAGTAGTAGTAGTAGTAGTAGTAGTAGTAGTAGTAGTAGTAGTAGTAGTAGTAGTAGTAGTAGTAGTAGTAGTAGTAGTAGTAGTAATAGTAGTAGTAGTAGTAGTAGTAGTAGTAGTAGTAGTAGTAGTAGTAGTAGTAGTAGTAGAATTATTATTATTATTATTATTATTTTTAGTAGTAGTAGTAGTAGTAGTAGTAGTAGTAGTAGTAGTAGTAGTAGTAGTAGTAGTAGTAGTAGTAGTAGTAGTAATAGTAGTAGTAGTAGTAGTAGCAGCAGTAGCAGCAGCAGCAGCAGCAGTCTGTTTGACAATATCTGACAGTAAGCTTTCAGCCGGACAAAATGGCGTTCCTTCCAGTCGGCTCTTTTCAACGTTGCTAGTTGAAGAGGTTTCTTTCATCGCGTTCAAGATGATACTATACAATGCGTCTCGACGTGTTAAGGACAGAAGCCTGTCCCATGCCTGGTTATACATTCTTATGGGTTCATATTTCATGTTTCTTAAGGATTCATATACGAGTTTTATGAGATAACTGGTGATCTTTGTAGCTTTGTTTTTAACCCTCAGCCCACCCCCAAGCGAGGTAATCTAGTGGGTAGACGCTAGCTTCTTAGCCACGTAGTCATCAGTTCAACCCGCATCCGTTTATCAAGATGTTTAAAATAGATCTAGACTCCCAGGACAACCCAGCATAAAATGGGTTCCATGTCTTGGGAAATAAAAGCGGCCGGCGTGATACTGACCACATCACCCATTGAGTGTCAATTGGTATACAAAACTAGGGGTCCATCACCATACGCTCACTGCACCTGACTTATTTACTAAACAGATTCAATGCCAAACAAAAATGGATGGCGGAAATGGGAAATAGGGTAGTGTCACAGTTATGACTTAAAAGTTGTTAATATGGTAGCAGACATGTTGTATTATATATCAAATTAAGGGAGTTGCATAGGGGAAACTACCGTTTTGATATTGTAATTTTAATTTGATTTATAAGCCCATTGTAGTTACGGGAAGTTCGAATAAGACAATTTATCAGTCTATGGCACTTAAACAGTTACAAGCAAATGTTATACGTGCTACATTTTCGACTCTCTTTGTTGGAGGAATGTGCTAGCTGGCGTTGAACCCACACCGCAGATCACATAATAACTGAGTACCAACCCCCCAAGCAACAAAACAAGACCATCTACTTCATGGATGTCTTTGTTGTTTTATTACTTTCACTGTTCTATGCTTGTCGGCAGTCGTCACCCTAAACATCATGATTACGCCTTTACGCGTCATCTAGGACATTGGGACGCGGAGGTGTTTCCAAGGCACCAGGGCCAGGTTTTATACTGACCAAGACCTAGTCGTGCGTCCTGGGCAACAGGTCCCTTCGGGGTCCTGGCTAACGTAGCAGGATCTCTGATTCTTCCGAAGTCGGAGAGTGTCTGCCTGCACGGCGAGTAACCACCAGTCTGCACACCAATAAGCCAGACATGGGACAACGGATACTCACGCAAACCTCAGTCCGGTATGACATCACACTGATGTTGGACAACAGGATGTCTTCATCCGACATACAGGACTTTACGCTGGAGTTCACAGCCAGCGAACGCAAGCTAGCAAGGTTAATATGGTTGTTTTCCACTGCCTCCCAATATGAGCTGTATTCTTCTATACTCGACCTCTCATACAAGTTCAAGTTCTCTCAGCGTGCAGCCAGCGACAGAACAAAGCTTTGTAATGATCTAGTTGTTAACAGTCTCGTCCAATCCTCAAAACACAATCCCACCCGATGTTTTCAACACATTTTCCTGAACAGTCAAGGTGCACTGTCACTTCCACTTTCATAGGTATTAGTTCTGTTGTGACAATGTTAACCGCCTAACCAGAAATATTACAGTATTAAACGTTTAACCAGGTTGTGTAAATTTTAATAGCTTAACCAAGCAATTTTTAATTTTTAATTGCTTAACCAGGAATTTTACGTCGTGAAACGTTTAACCAGGCACTTCTTCACTGTTAAATGTTTAATCAGTCATTTGACACGTTACACGTTTAACCAGGCAGTTTTACACTGCCAAATGTTTAACCTGACAGTTTTACACGATTAAACGTTTAACTAGACAGTTTTACAGCTTAACCGGGCAGTTATACGCTGTTAAACTCTTAAACATGCAAGTGTACAAACAATTTAGGTTATTAATACAATACAATTCCGTCGTCTCTGACCAACACATTTCTCCATGCCATTCACTTACTGCTGTAAATGTTTCTCTCTCTCTCTCTCTCTCTCTCTCTCTCTCTCTCTCTCTCTCTCTCTCTCTCTCTCTCTCTCTCTCTCTCTCTTTCTTTCTTCACTCTCTCTCCATGTCACCCTCTCTAACACTCTCTCACTCTCTTTTACTTTTACACATACTTTCACTCCCTCTCTCACACTCACACTCTCTTGCACACTATCTCACTCTTTATCTCACAGACACCTTCTCAAACTCTCTCTCTGTCTCTCTCAGTTAAACTCTATCTCCAGCACACACACACTCTCTCATTCTCTCTCTTTCACACGCACATATGTTCTATCTCATTCACACACACACACACACATACACACACACACTTTCTCTATCTGTATCTCTCTCTCCGCTTCCTTCCCCAGCTACAACTGACATAACAGATAGCCGTATACGACACGCAGACACGTTCATACATCTTGCCACAAAGACGTGTAACAAGACACTATGCAAATTTTCAGATTTGATAAGGGCTTCTACTCAGTTCTGGAATAAGTTTCACAAGTTGCATATTGACCCCCTGCCTCTCCCACCCGCTGTTATAAAATTCTGCCTCGCTTCTTTCTCAGCGAAATAAATAATAACTTTATTGAAAATAAGCCTCTTCAGAATCGCTACTGTCCGCTTCGGATGACAGGCGCAAATAACTCTTGACGGCTGGCTAAAAATAAATCAAGATACATTTGTGTTCAGAATGGGGGATCTACGGTACAAGAATGTGCAGGCTGATAGCTTCAAGAACAACATATTATGTGGCTGTTTCTTTATGGACATGTTATGAAAAGAAATAAACTAGAAAACTTAGTGACAACTGGCAAGTCGACTGAGGGGAAAAGAACAAGGGGATGGCAGATAGATAAATATCTAGATGGCTTGACCACATGGCATAACCAAGAAAGGAACATAGAACTGATCCACGACTCTGGTGATCGTGTGAGGTGGCGAAACATGACCGTCCACGCTTATCAGCACAACACATCATGATGATTATGCGGCTGTAAGAGGAAACAAGGGAGCAGACAGGCTTGCGGGTCTGGCAGACGAGCAGTGGACTAGACTGACATCGTAAATGTCCTCAGAAAGGCAGGACGAGTAAATGACTCAAGGGATGGATGTGACATTGCACCTTTGACAAGATTGCAAAAACAACCAGTCAAACTGCTAGACACGAAAGCCACGTGATAACCATAAGAAGACCAGACAGTCAACACAGAACGGGTGTCGTCAGTCGCCACATGCTGAATGAGATACTTTTTTGTTTACAGGACATCGCTGTCAACATCAGCATTTTCCAGCTGATTGTTGATTTCTTGGCAAGATTAAGCTCAGTAGTTTGTCATTGCTTTCTGAGCGACCGGCTCACATACCCCGTAAGTTACCGACGCGGAGAGAACCGCTACCAATTCTCGCGCACGTCACGTCACGTTACGAGAGTATACGGGATTACCGAGAAAGTCGTGTAACCCCTAGACCAGAGAGACCGGCGAATGAGATACTGGGGAGGGAAAATTAGCACTTAAGGACTAATACCGTGTTTACCCGAAAATAAGACCGGGTCTTATTAATTAATTTTAGCTTTAAAAATTCATTAGGGCTTATTTTCGGGTGATGTCTTATATTTTGCTTTCAGATATAAAAATCTACATTTATTCACGTACACAATTTTACATTTATTCAAATACAGTCATCTTCTTCTGGAACATCGTCATAACTCTCCAAATCTCGAATTCCGGTCTGAATTCTTGAGGTATATGAAGACGTGACTAGTCCATGAATCAGCACAGAGAGTACGGACTCGCTGGGAGTATGCCTTGTTCGGGTATGTGTGATCCTCGGGTGTTAGGTATTTCACTGTGAAGATACTCCAACCCAATGCCTGGGAGGGGGGGGGGGGGGAAGAGAACTAATTTGTGCATGTGTTAATGGGCGCTGTCGACAAGGTGTCGTAATTAAAGGAATGGGGAACTATCACTTCCAATCATGATTCGATACATCTTCAATAAAACGCGTGCAAATCACGAATTTGAACTTGTATATTCAAACCTGCCGACAAGTGGTTGTTAGATGTGGTCTCAAGTCTCACGACAGTAAGCACAGGATCTTTGTATAGAGACAGTGGCTGCTGTCACTATGGTCTCTACCAAGAAAGAAACCAAGAGGAAGGATGCTTTTATAGAAGAGATATGGGGGTGTTACGTAGAAGCCGCTAGGAGTCCGGATCGGAGATTGTCTGTCTTTCACACAGGGACAAAGAAAAAGAAATATTGACAAACCCCAAAAACACACGGAGAAAAGAAGTAGAGACAGAAGAAAATAATAAGGGAAAGACATGAACGAGGCTGCATGGGATAGCTAACGAAAGGACAGCTTTGAGTAAGATGGTTGAGGACCTATGCCCCAGTGTAGATATAAAGCGAAAGAAGAATCATCCCAATTTTTTATGACCTCCGACGTTTCCTAATATTCTCTAGAGAATCAAACTTTACTACCAGAAGTGTATATCCGGTGTACGGTTGATATTTTCATCCTCCAACACTATAGCTGCATTTTCATCAAGCTCGCGTGACGTCGTTAGAGAGTCATTACTCCTAGCATGAGAATTATTCAAAGGCCTTATCAGCCCTGTTGAACACGTCTATCTGCCGGTTTTCAGTTAGCCACCCGCTCTATCTAACCAACAGTAGACGAAAAACTACGAACACATTTCTGCAAGAAGGACGCACTGTAATCTTTCGGAAGGCCATCTGCACTCAGATGCTATCAGTCTCTGCTCTAATCGTCGTATTTA
>JACEFZ010028424.1:117500-150000 GCA_014155875.1 Cepaea nemoralis | reverse complement strand
TTTTAATAAAAATGCTCGTCTCCGCTTTTCATATTCTCTTTTGTCATTACAGTTTCACAAAATTGTCGCAGGAAACCGTAATCCAGGTGTGTATCTCCAACATGAAACATTAAGTAATCCCTTTAGCCATAAAAGAGCGGGAAGCCATCTTCCCAATGTTCATTTTGAGTCCTTTTTGCGATTTGCTATCTGTCGTTGCTGTTTATTAAACAAAATTTTTTTTTTTAACCTGCACTCATCACTATTATTTGCTCTAACTTTATTACCATAGTAACGACCTTCCTGCAGTGTACAATAATCACCGTGTCAATGTCTGCCTCTGTACTGTCGCTGAGATTCCCTCTCGGTTACCCTCTTGGTAAACATGGGCCAGTATTAGAGTATTCGTCCGCCTGCCCAGCTTTCTGGCTTCCGGCAGCACGGGAGACAACCGGTTGCCATGGTAGCATGTAGTGTTTAAAATCCATATAAAGCAAACCTTCACAACCATCAATTGGTTATTGGTTGAACAATCTTCGACACTTACAGACCGTGAGAGCCTCCCCCCCCCCCCCCCGCCCCATGTTGTGTGCAGTTTATTATTTGTATAGACTTAATAACCCTGTATTTGTATTAGTTAAATCGACATTCGATCTTTAATGTCGGCAATATAATGCGACTACCTTTACTTCCTATTACATTTCTCGGCACTCATTTCAGGGTGGCTCAGTTGGATAGAGATTCAAAGACATGACTCCCTGGCCGGCAGACAAACATGCTAACCATGGCTCTATCCTGGCTTCCATATTCCTACTACGACATTTAATGCTCCATGTTGACATCAAGAAACACAAACTCGACTGAGATCAACAGCACACAACATGTGTAGGCTTACCTTGGCCATCTGCGCTTGGATGCCCTGGTTCTGCAATGCTTGCACGGCCAACTCGGCTGCCTGGGGGTTTTCAAAGTCTACGAAACCATAACCTAGAAATGAGAAATTATTAAAATGAAAAAGTAAGTAAGTAAAGGAACCTTCTACATGTCTCACGACGCATTGAGTATAATGTGCTAAATCCAAAGTTTTATAGACCAATAGGCACTAGGTGGGTTGTGTGGTCTGTATCAGGCCGATATTGTTAACTTCTCTTCTTCAGCGTTCCGAGCCATTGAGGTTCTTTGCTGCAAATACAATCTGTCTCCATTCGTCTCTCTGGTGGACCTTCTCTTGCCAGTCGTTGATTCCAAGTGCTTGTAGGTCTGTATGTATATTATCTCTCCACCGCCTTCTTGGTCTACCTCGGGGTCTACGGTCATTTATTTCCTGAGTGTAAGCGAGTTTTGTTTCCCTATTATCTTCCATTCTTTCTATATGCCCCAGCCATTGTAGTCTATTAGCCTTCATGATACCAGTGATTAGCGGGGACTTAAACAAATCATAAATGTCTTTGTTACTTCTTCTTTTCCACTCTCCACTTTGTGTATCCCTAATGGGTCCAAAGATGCGTCTTAAAATTTTGTTCTCAAAGGTTTGTAACAAGGCTTCGTCTCCTTTCGTTGTACTCCAGGTTTCAGAGCCATACAGCACAACTGGTCTGATCAGTGTTTTGTATATTGTGATTTTGGTGTTACGAGATAGCGCCTTTGATTTTAGTAGATGTTGTAGTGCATAGTATATCTTATTTCCAGAGTTGATTCTAGTTTGTATTTCTTCCCTTATGATGTTGGAGCAGTTGAAGATTGTACCCAGGTATTTGTATGTTTCCGTTCTTTTAATGGTTATATTATCTATTTGTATGTGGCCAGAGTTTTTAGCCATTCCGTCTCTTGAAATTACCATATATTCTGTCTTATCTTGGTTGATAACCAGCCCCATCTGTTGGGCTTTTTCCTTTAAGTGAGTCAATATTTCTAATGTCTTTTGTTCACTTTGCCCTATAATATCTATATCATCTGCATAACCAAGCAGCTTGGATGTTCCTCCAATATCACATTCCTCCTTTACCTTCCTTACAACTTTCTCTAGAGCCAGATTGAAGAGTAGCGGCGATAGTGCATCACCCTGTTTCAAGCCAGATGTTATTTGGAAGGGGTCTGATTTCCTGCCTTTATATGTTACTATATTATAAGTATCTTCCATGCATAGTTTGGTCATGTTAATTAACTTCCTTGGTATTCCAAATTCCTGCATAACATTCCATAGACTATTCCTATGGACACTATCATAAGCCTTTTTAAAATCCACAAAAATGTTATGGAGATCTCTTTTATATTCCCAATGTTTCTCGGCTATTTGTCGTAAGATAAATATCTGATCTATTGTTGATCTGTTTTGTCTAAAACCCGCCTGGTAGTCACCTAATATGTCTTCTGAATATGGTTTTAGTCTATTTAGTAATACTGCGGATAGTATCTTATAGCTTGTGGACAGTAGTGATATTCCTCTATAATTTTCACATTTGAACTTATCTCCTTTCTTAAAGATAGGTATCAATAATGACTCTTTCCAGTCATGGGGTAATTCTTCTGTCCTCCAGATTTTTATTATTAGTTCGTATAGCTTTAGATGTAATGCATGGCCACCTGCCTTTATAAATTCAGCAGCAATTCCATCAGTCCCAGTTGCCTTATTGTTTTTAAGTCGTGTGATTACATATAGGATTTCTTCAAATGTAGGTTCTTCAATTTGTGGTTCGCATGTTAGAACCTCTTCCTGTGGGAAAATGTTACTTGGAGCTTCACAATTTAGTAATTCAATAAAATATTCTTTCCATGTGTTGCACATTTCCTCATTGGTATTTATCATATTCCCATTTTTGTCTTTTAAACCATATGTGTTTTGTTGGTGCCCTCGTTTCATTGACTTCAGTACTTTAAAAAATTTTCTGGATTCATTTTTCTGGTGATTAGTTTCCATATCTTTGATTATATTACTCATATATTCTCGCTTCTGCTGTCTGACTATTTTTGTAGCCTCTTTACATTCATTTCTATAATGCTCTTCCTTTTGGATGTTATTGATGTCATTTAACCATACATGTCTGGCATTCTTCTTCCTAGTGACTGCTTCTTCACATTTTTGATTGAACCATCTGTTCTTTCTATGCGTGGTTAACACACCGAGACATTCTTCTGCGGTAGATTGAATTGTATTCTTGATGTTCAACCAAGTTTGGTCAACGCTTTCCTCCAAAGGGTTTTGCAAAGTTTCAAGTTTACATTTTATTTCATCTGTAAATTTCTCTTTGACTGTAATGTCTTGTAGTTTTTCTCTGTTATATGTTGGGTGTAATCTTTGTAATTTAGTATAGAAAGCTCTCTTAAGTTTTATTTTAAATTTTGCTCCAACGAGGAAATGGTCACTGTGGCACTCAGCTCCTCTATAACTTCTGACTTGCTGTATGTTTGATGCATTTCTGTTGTTAATTAAAATGTGATCTATTTGATTATAGGTTCTCTTGTCACATGATTTCCAAGTTTGTTTGTGTATATCCTTTCTTTGTAGTCTGGTACTGCTAATCTGCAGTCCTTTGGCTTCTGCCAGGTTGATGACTCTCCATCCATTATCATTTGAAGTTGTATGTAGGCGTTCCATACCGGCCACTTTTTTTATTAGTTTGCCCTCTACCTATTTTTGCATTGAAGTCCCCCAGCACAATCAGGATGTCCTGTTTGGGGGTTTCTTCTATGACATCTTCCAGATCATCGATATTGTTAACGACGGCAAATTATATGCAGGTTCTCCAGGCCTTTTTGACATAAACATCATCATCGTCTTCCTCTTCTTCTTCCACTATAGCCATCAGGCGTCGCATGGAGGAATAGTTTCAGTAATTGTATAAAAACGAAGACAGACAAGGGCATGCCAGGACAGACAACACTATACTAGCTCAAGACGTTTATAGGCGACTAGCTCTTTTCTTCAGAATCTCTCTTTCGTGAAAAATTTGCATACCCGTATTTACAGACTGGGTGGAACAGGGGTTCGGAAAATTGTTAAACAGTAGGGATGTATGTATTTGGGATATGGATGGAGAGTATAAATGTATGAATTTGGGAGATGAATAAAATAGGTAGAGATTATGAATTCGGGGCATCGATGAAAAAAGTAGAGATTATGAATTCGGGAAATGAATGAATAAGGTACAGTGTATGAATTCGAAGAAAATTTATAAAAGAGAGAAATGTGTGAATTCGGGAAATGGGCAATAATTAGAGAAGTATGAATTTAAAAAATGGATGACTGATAAAGATGCATGAATTCGTGAAATGGGTTAACAGTTGAGATAAATTAGTTCGAGAATCGGATGAATGGTAAAGATGTATGAATACACACTCATCCCCCCCCCACCCAACACAGGCACTCTCTCTCTCTCTCTCTCTCTCTCTCTCTCTCTCCCTCTCTCTCTCACACACACACACACACATATATATATGTATATCATGCTAACACTGTTTTATAATTTATAAATTGTGTCTAACAAAAAAATTTCATCAAGGGGGCATGCCAGCTCTAGGTAACTAAGAGTTTCGCCAAGTGTACATTCACAACAAGTACTGCCCAAATCGATACAACAATTCACTTTATGTACCACATTGACTTGGTATATTGAAATAACAGCAATAAGAAAATCATGCGCAACAAACATCAACCGAAGCGCATGGCCGAAGTTTCGATCCTACCTTTCATTAATACAGCCACTTACCCCAATTTGGCCTAGTTACTAACCATTATGCCTTTAGTTTCACATGCGCCTGAGTATAGCATTCAGTGTTAATGTTGTGCGGTCAATACTATCTGACTATCGAGTCAGGGAAAGCTATTATTGTTTATAAACTTCAGTGTATATAGAACATGGACTGTTGACATGTGTGGTAGCTGAGGTTGCTAGTTTGTGTGAGGGGTGTGTGAGTGAGGGGTTTTGTGAGGAGTTGTGTGTGAGGAGATATGTGTGAGGAGTTGTGTTGGAATTGTGAGGAGGTAAGTATGAGGAGTTGTATGTGAACTGCTGTGTGTGCACATTTGTGTGTGAGCAGTTGTTTGTGAACCAGATTTCTGACAACTTAGAGAACATTGCGGAACATCGAGTCCATCAAAATAAAGGGATTAAGAATTTAGCGTAATGTGGTTTCTAGAGAAAAAGCCAATGATCACATAGATGTTCAGAAAAACAAGCGATGTAGTCTTTTAAAATGCAGAAACAAGACTCAAATTGATCGCAGAATTACAATTTTGGCTGCAGTATGTTGTTTCAAATTTAATTTTTATTTTTAAAGAAGAGAATTTCTTCTTGATTGTATATAGGTTAGAACACTCATCTATCACGCTGTTTCAACACCCTCTATAAATGTAATTTTTTATGCGACCACACTGCGTGAAAGTGGATCCAGATTCATACAATATTCCGAGAAAATTGTCTAGAGATGGCCGGTGATATACTGACCTCGATGCATATCGAGCGTGGTCAAAACAATTATGGGCCTAGCACCACATGTAAATGTGATGAAAGAGGTTCAGACACAAATGTGAGCTTGCCATAAACATCGGAAACCACTCAAGTAAAAGACCAATTTTCACACAATTACAGGCATATTGAGTATACGGTGCTATCTCTATAATTGCATAGATCAGTCGGCAATCCATGGATGGTATGATCTATAACACGTCCACCGCCATTACTTCCCAGAACATGTTCTGCTGCTCTATTTAGGCGGGGTCTATATGACAGTCCAGCTCGAGAAGGGTCCAAACACATGACTACTGGGCGGACAGGAAAGCGTGTTGACCACTGCGCCATAAAACTCTAATATAAGACACAGGAGTAGAGAATAACTGAAACATACTGCAGCAACTGGAAAGATTAACTGATTCAGTGCCAAACAAAAAGTAGCTTTGGGCCAAACATGGCACACAATCACATGAACAAGTATTATAATGTAAATTTCCGTTCACTGAACACTGAAATTGGCGAAGATCCCACGTAACAAAACAAATAACACGACGACCCTAGCATAGTGAAATATCGTCCTTCTGTACAAATGGGAAGTCACATTTGGCGATATATTATCCTTCGGCGGCACTGAATAAATTAATGAGAAAAGAAATGAAGGACGACAGTGGGAGAACATTCTTGACAGCCGCTCACCATGACCTGAGATGATAAGAGCAGCTGAATTGATATTTTCTATAGATAATCACGAGATTAGAACAGGCATGGTCGTCTCTGATGATGATGTTAATTGTGATGATGATGATCATCATCATGACACCCCAAGATGGCATGGGAGAAGTACTTCTTCGCCTTTTAAACGAAAAAAAAAACTAAACTTGGGAAGCTGGTAGCAAAGCGGCTTGCGTGTACATTGGCCCTATTTCAAACCCCTGATTTTATTTTTGCTAGAAGCAGCCGACAAGAATGGACACCAACATTGTCGTTGTAAGGACAATGTGGTGTGGAAGGCAGCTGGTCAGCTGATATAATAAGGCCGTGAAAGTATATCTTGTAGGTTTCCCCTTCACATCTCACAGTAGGTTACTGTGTTTAAACCTTCTCAAGCTCATTGCCGCGGCCACGGATATATATTTATCATCATTAAGCGCCTTACCGACTGGTGAGGGCGATCATGCTTCTCTACATCTTGCGATCTCCAACAGCATGTATCATTTCGTGACTCTCTTTCATGTCATGACACGATACTGTTAAGAAATTTCTCTCGCTGTCCTCCTATGTCCTTCTTTCTTTCCACGCATCTTTCCAAATGTCACAACATATGTCAGTTAATGTTTTCTCATAATCTCGCGAAATAAATGAAGACAATATCTTTCTGATGCTTGTGATAAATTTCTTTGCCACTTTGCCTCTCTCAAATGTCCAGATTGCTCATTTTGACTTTCCAAGGAATTTTCAGCATTCTTCTATACAATCACATTTCCACAGCCTCCGTGGATTGTCCTGCTTATTTACTAATTGTCCAGTATTCGGAACCGTATGTTACAACTGGTTCTATGTAGCATGCAAGAATTCATTTAAAACCTAGAATGACAAGGTCTTATTGCCTGTCGTGTTCTGTTTTTTTTTTATCTCTGTAATGCATCTTCCATCTGATGTTATCCAATCGCCTAGATATCTGAATTTCTGCACATGACCCAAAATAACGTCATTCACTTTTATTGTACATCTAGTCAGGATCTGTTTCTTTGATATCACCATGAATTCTGGCTTTCTATTATTCAAACTAAGGACCATTTAACCATACTTTCTATAACCAATGTATTTATCAATTCCTCTAGTTCCTTCTGACTTGTTGCTAACAAGACGATATCATCAGCATAACGTAAATTATTTATTTATGTTCACCAACCAGGATCCCTGGCATATTTTCTATTTAATCGATTAGACTCGTTTACTGAATTAGACTGATCACTTTCAAAGCATCAAGAAAGAGAAAGCGTAGACAAGTTTTCTTACCTTTACATTTGTTAGTTGTTTGATCTATGATGGCTTTGGTTGAAGTTATTTTACCAAATCTGAAATAATCAAAAACAATTACTGTAAAACTTCTTAGTAAAACAAACTGTTAACTGAAAACGTGCTAAACCAAGTGTAGACATGCCTAATTTAAGGGAATATAACAAATACCGATTTAGATGATGCTGATCATCTTCAATTAAAAGAGTTAGAATTGCAGTATTTACAAGCATAAAACACATTCAAACAAGTGCTTGGGGTTATAACAGAAGACAGCGGGCGAAGTGGGAATCTATTGCGTTCAATAAATAATATTAGTACTCCACTTTATGCAGAAATGGATGAAGCAACAACTTCTAAGATTGATTTAAGTTACTCAAACAACATATTGACGGATGGGAGGGTATGCCAGGGCGGTGCCGTGTATATATTGCAGTGCTGTGCACAAAGTGAGCATGTATATATTTGTAAATCGCCTCGGAGAAAAGGCTTGCGTTTTGTTTTACCCGGAATACCATTTAAGTGAATTCGCAAACAACCGTTTTTAAACATAGAAGTCATAAACAATATGTTGTGCTTGACGAGATACAGCGAAATATGTCAGGCAATAAATCCTGCAACATACTGTGTAAATTAACCAAGGGAATACATTGTCTTAAACAACCCTTCAAATACGTATGACAACCCTTCTGCCCATTGTGGAATCGTTCCACACAGGTATGAAGGGTATAATTAAGTTTGATGGTGCAGCTTCAGAAGAGTTTGAAATCAAGAGTGGAGTTAAGCAAGGTTGTGTATTAGCTACCACCCTCTTTGGAATATACTTTTCACTTCTACTTATATATGTCTTTCGAGATCAGGATGGTGGTATATACATTCACTCACGCTCAGATGGCGGCCTTTACAATGCTCAGAGATTGAAGGCCAAGACCAAAATTACGAAGGTACTGATCAGAGAGTTGCTTTGTGCAGATAATGCTGCAATTACGACCCACTCTGAGGAAGAATTACAACGCCTACTATCTGCATTCTCCAATGCTTGTTCTGAATTTCATTTAACAATTTTCAAAAAAAAAAAAAAGAAAAAAAGATTATGTCACATGGTGCAAACGGGGTACCATCAATCTTTACTGACGGCGCCGAACTGGAGATAGAAAACGATTTACATGTTTAGGATCAGAGGTAAGTAGCAAATTATCCCTAGATCAGGAAATCAACACCAGGTTTGGTAAGGCAGCAACAACAATGAACAGGTTAACAAAAAGAGTCTGAGAGAACAGGAAGCTTACTGCCAAAACAAAAGTCCTTATCTATCAAGCCTTAGTACTCTTCCTTATGACAGTGAAGCTTGATCAACTCACTCACAGGAAAAGAAACAGCTTTCATATGCGGTGTCTGTGAAGAATACTTGGTATTAAGTGGCAAGACAAAATCACAAATACTTCACCTTCTTCTTCGGCGTTCTTATTGATTATTGTTTCGGATTTTCTTTTTGACATAGTTGCATTGTGCTTGCTTACAGCAGAGCTGCGATAATTGCACCTTTCGTCCGACACATCCGACTTCTGCGGGAATTTGTTGGCCGGGTTAACCTTCCCGGGATATCACAGATAGAGTATTGGAAAGAACAGGATGTGTGACAGTTTGTTCCATGCTCAGTCTTCGTAGACCTCGCTAGATAGGACATGTTAGGAGGATGGATGATGGTGGAATACCAAAGTACATCTTTTTGTTGGTGAGTTGCAGATGGGTAAGAGATCTCAGGGTCGGCATCTACTACAATACAAGGATGTGTGTAAGCGGTACATGATTAATGCAGGCATTGATAATGCACATTGGGAGCAAGTCGCCACTGAACGTGAGTAGTTAGAAAGGCGCAAAACGGGTATCATTTGCCGGATTAATCAGGCAATTGACCTTGACCTCGGCTGATTTTCACCCCCCCTCGGTCATATAGTTGGGTGGTGTAAGGGGTGGTATCTAGGTCATATCTAAGGGCGATAATTCTAAGATTTTATGTTTCTAAGGGCAGATAATTATTGAGTGGGAGTATAAAAATTTTAATTAATTATTAAAAAATAAAATAAAATAAATAAAAAATAAAAATAAATAACGACAGGGTGCTGGGTGGTGGAGAGGGGGTGGGCTCGTGGGGTGAGGCTAGGCTGTTCAGGTTTAAACACTATCATCACAGGGTTACAAATGAAAACCTTAAAAAGTAAAAATGTCCGATAATATTGATTTTAGCGGGTATAGCTTAGTGAAATTCGTTGGTAAGGGGTGGGTAGCGGCTAGTAGTGCTTTGTAGAGGGTCACCGTGGCGTTTTTACTATCATCATACGGGTTACAAATGAAAACCTTAAAAAGTAAAAATGTCCGATAATATTGATTTTAGCGGGTATAGCTTAGTGAAATTCGTTGGTAAGGGGTGGGTAGCGGCTAGTAGTGCTTTGTAGAGTGTCGTAGTGGCCTATACACTATCATCACAGGGTTACAAATGAAAACCTTAAAAAGTAAAAATGGCCAATAATATTGATGTTAGCGGGTATAGCTTAGTGAAATTCGTTGGTAAGGGGTGGGTAGCGGCTAGTAGTGCTTTGTAGAGTGTCGTAGTGGTCTATACACTATCATCATACGGGTTACAAATGAAAACCTTAAAAAGTAAAAATGGCCGATAATATTGATTTTAGCGGGTATAGCTTAGTGAAATTCGTTGGTAAGGGGTGGGTAGCGGCTATTAGTGATTTTTAGAGTGTCGTAGCTGCCAATACACTATCATCATACGGGTTACAAATGAAAACCTTAAAAAGTAAAGATGGCCGATTTTAATGATTTTAGCGGGTATAGCTTACTTAAATTTATTAAGGGGTGGGTAGCGGCTAGTAGTGCTATGTAGAGGGTCGTAGTGACTTATTCACTAACATAACACGTGTTACAAATGAAACCTTGAAAGCTAAAGATCGCTGATTGTAATGGATATAGTGTAGTATCATTCGGCGGTAAGGGGTGGGTAACAGGTATTAGGGGTCAAGCAGTGGTCAAGCAGTAGTCAAGTGGTGGTCAAGTAAGGAAAATTTTAGGGAAAAGTGATTGTAATGATATGATGATGCTTAAAGGGTGGTAAATTAGTGGTCAAGTAGTGGTCAAGTAGTGGTCAAGTGTTGGTTAAGTGACGAAAATTTTAGGGAAATTTTAGGGAACAGTGATTGTAATGATATGGTGATGATTAAAGGATGGTAAATTAGTGGTCAAGCAGTGGTCAAGTAGTGGTCAAGTAGTGGTCAAGTGAGGATATTTTAGGGAAAAGTGGTTATAATGATATGGTGATGATTAAAGGGTGGTAAATTAGTGGTCAAGTAGTGGTCAACCAATGGTCAAGTAGTCGAGTGACCACTTAAATTGTAGAGGACGATGTCCCTAAGATTATGGTAGTGGTTAAAGTGATCGATGACATGGTCAAGTAGCGGTCAACCAGTGGTCAAGTGGTCAAATGAACACTTAAAAGGTAGAGAAAAGTACGTATATTGAAACGGTGATGGTAAAATGGTCGACAACAGGGTCAAGCAGTGGTCAAGTAGTGCTCAACCAGTGGTCAACCGCTCAAGTGAGAAAATTGTAGGGTATGGTATGTGTAGTGACATGATGATGGTTAAAGTGATCGATGACATGCTCAAGTAGTGGCCAAGTAGTGGTAAATGGTCGTAGTGACTACTTAAATTGTCGGTGAAAGTAGGTATAGCGACATGGTGATGGTTAAAGGGTGGTAAATTAGTGGTCAAGTAGTGGTCAAGTAGTGGTCAAGCAGTGGTCAAGCGGTGCTCAAATTGTGGTCAAGTAGTCGAATGACCACTTAAATTATAGGGTATGGTACGTGTAGTGAAACGGTGATGGTAAAATAAGTAAGGACATATTCAAATAGTGGTCAAGTACTGGTGAAGTAGTGATCAAGTGGTCGAAGGATCACTTAAATTGTAGGGTATGGTATGTGTAGTGACATGATGATGGTTAAAGTGATCGATGAAATGATCAAGACGTTATGCCGACTGCTAAGTTCAGAAAGTAATGTCCTTAGTATTGGTAATTTCCCTGACAGGAGCGCCTCGAGCACTGATTTTGTATTGATCAATAGCACCTAGTGGTACAGTCGACACACATGGACAATAGTTACATCCGGTCAAAGATGGCGTCGCACCCTATCACACATGGGTAATTGCTACAACCAAACTACGTCTCATTCACTAAAACTGGTCAAATATGGCGTCACAGCCGGTCACAGGGGTAATGGGACATCTGAGACACGTGATTAAGAGGGAAACTATAGAAAAAGGGTGTCTTATCGGTTGTGCAGTCAGGGAACCTAACGTATGATGATCACTGTGTATAGGAGTGAATACACTGCATCATCAACACTGCATCCGAAGGGTAAAATGGTCACCCCCTTCTCTCTCTTTTTTCTATAACCGTGTAGTCCTAGTGTTATCCGGTTACACCAAAGGACACCCGAGCATCAACACAACAAACTGCCCCGATTCAACCTTAGGCAATGCACGTAACATGACAGGTCACATGTCCGCCGTCATAATCAGCGACGTTATCACGTATCAAATTAGATAGCCACACTTTCATTTCCTTTCTATGTGTCCATAGTGTCTTTACATCTTTCTCCAGAAAACCATTTCCAAGACCAATATATGTTATTTGTCAGTGTACCTGCTCAGCGCCACACTTCACAACCAGACAAAAATACACGTTCTATGTATCACTTCAACCGTCAAATAAGAAAATATGTTAGACAAAATATTAAAATTATTGGTCAAATACAGAAATATATCACTCAAACTTATAAAAAGTAGGAACATATGTTAACCAAATGGAAAATATCTTAGCCAAATAGGAAAATTTGTTAGCCAAATAGAAAAAATATTGACCACGTAACGATATATCTTGTCCACACTTATGAAAAGTAGGGAAATTTGTTAGTCAAATGAGAAAAAAGATTGACCAAGTAACGAAATAACCAAACCAAACTTATGAAAAGTACGAAACTTTGTTAAGCAAGTATGAAAATGTATCGACCAAAGAGAGAAATATATCACCCAAACTTATAAAAAGTAGGAACATATGTTAACCAAAGGGAAAATACCTTGGCCAAATAGGAAAATTTGTTAGCCAAAGGAGAAAAAAGATTGACCAAGTAACGAAATTCCCCAACCAAACTTATGAAAAGTACGAAACTTTGTTAAGCAAGTATGAAAAGGTATCGTCCAAACAGAGAAATGTATCACCTAAACTTATAAAAAGTAGGAACATATGTTAACCAAAGGGAAAATATCTTGGGCAAATAGGGAAATTTGTTAGCCAAATGGGGTAAATATTGTCCAAGTAACGAAATATCCCCCAACAAACTTAGGAAAAGTACGAAACTTTGTTAAGCAAGTATGAAAAGGTATCGACCAAGTAGAGAAATATATCACCCAAACTTATAAAAAGTAGGAACATATGTTAACCACAGAGAAAATACCTTGGCCAAATAGGAAAATTTGTTAGCCAAATGGGGAAAATATTGTCCAAGTGACGAAATACCCCCCAACAAACTTAGGAAAAGTACGAAACTTTGTTAAGCAAGTATGAAAAGGTATCGACCAAACAGAGAAATATATCACCTAAACTTATAAAAAGTAAGAACATATGTTAACCAAATGGAAAATATCTTGGCCAAATAGGAAAATTTGTTAGCCAAATGGGGAAAATATTGTCCAAGTAACGAAATATCCCCCAACAAACTTAGGAAAAGTACGAAACTTTGTTAAGCAAGTATGAAAAGGTATCGACCAAACAGAGAAATATATCACCTAAACTTATAAAAAGTAAGAACATATGTTAACTAAATGGAAAATATCTTGGCCAAATAGGAAAATTTGTTAGCCAAATGGGGAAAATATTGTCCAAGTAACGAAATATCCCCCAACAAACTTAGGAAAAGCACGAAACTTTGTTAAGCAAGTATGAAAAGGTATCGACCAAATAGAGAAATATATCACCCAAACTTATAAAAAGTAGGAACATATGTTAACCAAATGGAAAATATCTTAGCCAAATAGGAAATATTGTTAGCCAAATAGAAAAAATATTGACCACGTAACGATATATCTTGTCCACACTTATGAAAAGTAGGAAAAGTTGTTAGCCAAATGGGGAAAATATTGTCCAAGTAACGAAATATCCCCCAACAAACTTAGGAAAAGTACGAAACTTTGTTAAGCAAGTATGAAAAGGTATCGACCAAGTAGAGAAATATATCACCCAAACTTATAAAAAGTAGGAACATATGTTAACCACAGAGAAAATACCTTGGCCAAATAGGAAAATTTGTTAGCCAAATGGGGAAAATATTGTCCAAGTGACGAAATACCCCCCAACAAACTTAGGAAAAGTACGAAACTTTGTTAAGCAAGTATGAAAAGGTATCGACCAAACAGAGAAATATATCACCTAAACTTATAAAAAGTAAGAACATATGTTAACCAAATGGAAAATATCTTGGCCAAATAGGAAAATTTGTTAGCCAAATGGGGAAAATATTGTCCAAGTAACGAAATATCCCCCAACAAACCTAGGAAAAGTACGAAACTTTGTTAAGCAAGTATGAAAAGGTATCTACCAAACAGAGAAATATATCACCTAAACTTATACAAAGTAAGAACATATGTTAACCAAACGGAAAATATCTTGGCCAAATAGGAAAATTTGTTAGCCAAATGGGGAAAATATTGTCCAAGTAACGAAATATCCCCCAACAAACTTAGGAAAAGTACGAAACTTTGTTAAGCAAGTATGAAAAGGTATCGACCAAACAGAGAAATATATCACCCAAACTTATAAAAAATAGGAACATATGTTAACCAAATGGAAAATATCTTGGCTAAATAGGAAATATTGTTAGCCAAATAGAATAAATATTGACCACGTAACGATATATCTTGTCCACACTTATGAAAAGTAGGGAAATTTGTTAGTCAAATGAGGAAAATATTGACCACGTAACGAAATACCCCCCAAAAAACTTAGGAAAAGTACGAAACTTTGTTAAGCAAGTATGAAAAGGTATCGGCCAAACAGAGAAATATATCACCCAAACTTATAAAAAGTAGGAACATATGTAACCAAAATGGAAAATATCTTGGCCAAATAGGAAAAATTTGTTAGCCAAATAGAAAAAATATTGACCACGTAACAGTATATCTTGTCCACACTTATGAAAAGTAGGGAAATTTGTTAGTCAAATGAAGAAAATATTGACCACGTAACGAAATACCCCCCAAAAAACTTAGGAAAAGTACGAAACTTTGTTAAGCAAGTATGAAAAGGTATCGGCCAAACAGAGAAATATATCACCCAAACTTATAAAAAGTAGGAACATATGTAACCAAATGGAAAATATCTTGGCCAAATAGGAAAATTTGTTAGCCAAATAGAAAAAATATTGACCACGTAACGATATATCTTGTCCACACTTATGAAAAGTAGGGAAATTTGTTAGTCAAATGGGGAAAATATTGACCACGTAACGAAATACCCCCCAACAAACTTAGGAAAAGTACGAAACTTTGTTAAGCAAGTATGAAAAGGTATCGGCCAAACAGAGAAATATAACACCCAAACTTATGAAAAGTAGGAAACTTTGTTAGCCAAAGTGAAAAAAACCTAGGTCAAGTAAGAACATTCTAATAGCCAAATGTGAAAAGTGTCGGCCAAATACAGAAATTGCTCAACCAAACTTATAAAACGTAGGAAAATTGTTATTCAAACGGGAAAGCTATTGAACAACTAGGAAAATGTAATAGTCAAAGAAGAATAATATTGAACAAGTAATGAAATATATCATTCAAACTTATGAAAAGTAGGAAGCCTTGATAACCAAATGTGAAAAATATCACTCAAAGAGAGAAATAGCTCGCCCCAACGTATAAAAAGTAGGAAAATTGTCGGCCAAAAGGAAAAAAAGTTAGACCAAATACAGAAATATCTCGACCAAACTTATAAAAATCTAGGAAAAAATAGTACCCAACACAACTAAAAGGCTGACTAAAGTTATAAATCCAAACTTATAAAAATAACCAAATAGGAAAATATATTGACCAAGTACAGACATATATCAATTAAACTTATAAACTTATCGTCCAAAGTGATAAACTTCCGAGCGCAGTAACCTCTCAGCACCGTAATCTCCCCGTTCAATGTAGAGAATAATTTAAACAGAGGTAAATTGCTGCTTCCACAGAAGCTAACTCTAAATGCAATGAACTCAATTACAGAAAAGGTTCCTTTGGAATCCTGCTTGCATCTGCTTCTCCGGTAATTCAGAGAAATGCCAGCCAAATAAATCCACGGCTTTATACATTAGCACGCTTGCCTGTCGGTCCTCTGGTCATGGTTTCGAATTTATATCTAGTCGGATTTTAAAAACTGACCTGGGCACTCATGTCGACCCAGCCTTCAAGAGTACAAGGAAATGTCTTGGGAAGTAAAGGCGGCCGGTGTGATTATGATTCACAACATTCTGAGTACTAATACAAATATATGAGGCTAACATTATGTGCCTAATGCGAACGGGGTGTGTAAACAATAGCCATTTATCTTTACTTTGTATTTACAGAACACAGACATACAATATCAAGAAAAAGGTGACACCAAAATGTCAAATAACAATAGAAGGTAACATTCTTAACCAAGTGGATACATTTAAATACCTAGGGGCATTTATAACATCATATGGAAGATGCACCACCGAGATTAAGAACAAAATAGGGCACGCAAAAGCTGCATTTCAGAAAATTAAAAGTACTTTTTACAATAAGTCATTATCACTGAATGTAAGAAAGAGAGCGCTAAAGTGCTATATAGAACCTATTTTGCTGTATGGCAGTGAATCTTAGAATGTAAAAGAACAAATTAGGAGATGTGGTTCCTAAGACGAATGTTGCGAATTCCTTGGACTACCAGGGTAACTAGCAACGATTGCCTTTAATAGACTAATGAAAATATAACAACAATATACAACAAATATAAACAATAAGAAAGAGACAAACAGCTTTCTTTGGTCATGTGATGAGAAGAGAAGCATTGGAGAACATCGTGACAAATAGAAAAATCAATGTGAAAAGAAGCAGAGTCAGACGAAGAAAAAGGATGCTGTATAAACTGAGACGGTGGCAAAAAAAAAAGAATATTATCTGCAAAGTTGATCCAGAAGGCCAAAGACCGAGATCTGTGGAGAGACATGAACGTCCACGCCAACTGACAGGACACATGAAGATGATGATGATGACGTCAAGGGTTGCATTGAAAATCATGCGCATTATATTACATGGTAAATCGAGGGACAATATCTATGCATAAAAAACGGTGTCATGTGATTATACAGCAGATTTAGCACTAGAAATAGACTAACACGCATGCCACTAAATGAACAAGCAACTTCAGAAACATGAAACATTCCGAGGTACTCACGAGTTACATAAATTGACGAGATCTTTATCTGTGGTGTTGGGATTCAGCCCCCGGATATATAAGTTTGTCCGGCTTAGCGGATCGCCGGACTGGCTGTGGTTGGAGGACTGGCTGGACATGTTGTTGGGACTGTTGGCAGGCATTGTGCGTGAGGAATAATTCTGAAACAGAAAAAAAAGAAGCCAAATCTTGAATATTTTAATAATTGCATTACACATTACGTTTAAAAAAAAATAATAATTAATAGATCGTCGGGGTAGCATAATAGTTCTCGCGCTTGCTTACTCAGACAGTAAAATGTTTGCATATCCTTTACAGGACATCGCTGTCAACATCAGCATCTTTCAGCTGATTGATTTCTTGGCAAGATTACGCTCAGTAGTTTGCCATTGCTTTCGGAGCGGCCGACTCACATACCCCGTAAGTTACCGACGCGATTCGAACCACTGCTGATTCTCACCGTCGTCACATTACTTACGAGAGTATACGAGATTACGGAGAAAAGTTGCTAACCTCTAGGCCAGGAAGCCGGCACTCAGACAGTAACTCGGTTTAAATTCTCAGCAGTGTTTGTGTTTCTGATTAATATGGCTCATAGGTCGAACCTGCATTTCGGGGGGGGGGGGGGGGGGGGGGGGGGGGCTAGTCACTGGCTAATGTTAAATCTGGGTCGGAAGAGTGATGAGGAAGAGAACTATTCCACTCAGTATGTCAAGATCTAGAATATCTGAAGGTCGGACTTTGACATCACAATAGTAGTGTCTGCCTTAGGACTTTTTTTTAATTGACAGTACAGAAGCCTGACTCTGAAAGATGAAAAATATAACAGACAGATCAGAAGCCAGACTAGGGAAGGTAAAAAACATAATTGGTAGATCAGAAGCCAGGCTAGAGAAGATGGAAAACATAATTGATAGTTCAGAAGTCAGGCTGAGAAAGATGGAAAATATAATTGATCGATAAGAAATCATGCTAGGGAAGTTGGAAAACAGAATTGATAGATCAAACACCGGACTTAGAAAGGAGGAAAACATAACTGATGGATCAATATCAAGACTAGGAACGATGGAAAACGTAAATGACAGATCAAAACCCAGACTCGGAAAGAAGGAAAACATAACTGATAGATCAGAAGCCAGACTCGCAAAGAGGAGGCCATAAGGCCGAAGCCCTGGCACAATTGTCGGGCAAGAAAATCTGCCCACAGAAAGCGCGACCTGGTTTCCTTGGATGGAGTCTGTCTAGAGGAGGCAACGAGCACACAAATACATGTTAACTCGGACACAATGATCTACGATGTGCATCCTTAGATGGAGTCTGTCTAGAGGAGGCAACCAGCACACAAATACATGTTAACTCGGACACAATGACCTACGAGGTGCATCCTTGGATGGAGTCTGTCTAGAGGAGGCAACGAGCACACAAATACATGTTAAGTCGGACACAATGACCTACGAGGTGCATACCTAAGTATGACGCATTCCCCTCAAAAGAAGCACACTGAAGAAAGATATCCAACGTTTCCAACCTTTCAGTGCACATTTGACTTGTCAAAACACATTCATATCTCTTCATGACCACTTTTATATACTTGCATGCTTGGTGTACTTCTTACGGGACAGTAATTAAAAACACATTTGAAATAAAAGGTATTGAGGCATACACAACACATCCCGAAGAATTAGTCTTCGGAATGCGGTCATTTATATATTCAGCTTCGACACTTTGGTTGTTGCTATCCAGTCGACAATATTTCCTAAGAAATTTAATCGCAT
Organism: Cepaea nemoralis; assembly: GCA_014155875.1. NCBI lineage: Eukaryota > Metazoa > Mollusca > Gastropoda > Stylommatophora > Helicidae > Cepaea > Cepaea nemoralis. Next base: position 131,267 of record JACEFZ010028424.1, on the reverse strand, counting down.
TGATAAGTGGTAAACCTATTTCATTGGGGCTTTAGTGCTTTCAATTGTGTAAAAATGGTTTAATAACGCTGAACACGTTATTTATAGTTATCAGTACGTAGGAAGGTCAAAAGGTGAAGGATCGTATGTCTACGCCAAACTAACGTGGAGATAAAGTCAGTAGTAAAGAATAATCTTTCAAGCCTTGAGGCGTATTGGGTATATGGTTCTAGTCCTAAATTTCATATATAGTGCTTGCACTAGGTTGGTGATGTGGTTAAGTTTCGCGCCTTCACTTCCCATAACATGCCAATGGTATCAAATTCAGACTGGGTTGACCAGAGAAGCCAAGGCAATTTTTAAAAATCATGAAAAAGTTCACAGTTATAATCGGCTAAATGAATTTAATTAAATCACACATTCGGCGCGTGAGCACACACCCACCCACACATACTCATATGCACCTATATTCAATGGCAGTTGTGAAAGAAATAAAAGATTAATAGACACCACTAAATTACAAACATGTATACATGAATAAATAGACCTGCTTACTAAATTTTAGACAGTTGTAATTGATTACATAAGAAATTGTTAGGCTGTTCACTAAATTATAGACAGCTGTACGTGAATTTAATAAGAAACTATTCGACTGTTTATACTAAATAGTTAGACTTTTATACTAATTGACTGAAAAGAGGGGGGGGGGGGGGGGAGCTGAGTGGTCTCGAGGTATGGTGTCCGCCTCGAGTGCTGGAGGTCCCGGGTTCAGGCCCCGGTGAGGACCGGGATTCATTAAAAAATCCACCTGGACTTCCGAGTAATAAAATTTCCCCTGGTCTCTGGGTAGTGAGATCCGACGCCCGTGTGTATAGTTGCGCACGTAAAAAATCCCTTGGCAGTTGGAAATCGAAAAAGAGTAGCCTAACAGCGCTGCCCGGGCAAAATTTCGAGTTAAAAATCTACCCAAAGTATTTCAGGATCCTCGTCCGATGCAACGGAGTTCGTGCATTGAGCTGAGTTTCTCCAGACTCAGGTTTGAGTTGGGAGGAAAACGGAGCACTTATGGGTTAAACCGTGTGCCGTGATGTTGATCCAACGACTAAACTAAACTAAACTAATCTAACTGACTAAATTATAGACAATTGTACGTTGTGTATGTAAATTTTTAAAAAAAGATATTAAATTTAAAAAATCATATTACTAAATTATGGAATATTATATACTATTAAAGCATAAATCTATTAGACTATTTACTGAATTATAGACATCTTGTACATAAATAATGCAGCACCATATATACATCATTATTTTTAAAACACAACACTATTTACAAAATTATAGACAGCTAGTACATAAATACTGCAGTAAGCTGTATGTCCGAGTGTTTATTAACATGTAGACATTACTATTTTAAAAATCCAGATTATTTTATTATTTTCTAAATTATACACAACTATACACGAATACAGCAACACACCATTACGGCATACACACATTCTATTGACCTGTACAACAGCTAACTGCATGTCTGTTGAGACACGGTGACATGCTAAATGTTGGACGTGTTGAGACGAGCGTTGCAACCACTCCCCAACTCTAAATCCGTTAAGGAATCCATCAAGTGTGAATGGAAACTGTGAAGTCAATTAATGCAGCCCATTGTATGTGATGTTGTATAGCCACCATTGTGACTGTGTAACAGAGAACCACTACAGAAGTACAGGATAAAATATGCGTCGGATGTATTTTTACATGTTTCTAGGAGGGAGTCGGCGGCAGTGGCTTATGGGATAGTTACATGTAGCTTCACAGTTCATAACGAGTCGAGGCTTCGAAATCAGCTAAAGGCGATATAGAAGCAGATAGCTGTGCGATGACTTCAATTGTATGAGATGTTCAGAAAACAATGGCGAACTATGGAACATAAACTTGCGGAGCAATTCACAAAGAGCCAATAAAAATGCTTGATTGATTGCAATGTCCTTTAAAGGACATGTAACTAACTTTCAGGAGAGAAGGAATAACAGAATAAGCAAGAACTAGAAAACAGCTTTACATGTAGACATCATATATGAAAGAAAATGCGTTGCGGCGATAAGTCTTCAACAGCAAACAAACACAATAAAAGTCAAAGACAGATACAGATCCCCACTAAAATAGCTACGAGTACATTAAAGTAATCAGAAATATGCAATCATGCTCAGTACGAATGACCCAAAAAGTGAAATGAAGTCAAATTAAGGTACTTAGCTAGGCGCCAGCATGATCCAGAAAAGAAATGGAGTGTTACAAAGAATGCATATTAACTTGGCTAAATTGCGCTGTTTCTTGAATTGTTTTCATTATGCGCTGAGCATATAATGGAATCTATTGAGCATATGCCAGGGATCGCGGTTGGTGGTCATAATATAGATAAAATATGGTGTGCCGATGACATCGTCTTGACAGCAGTGTGTCAGAAGTAAATACAGAAAATTATAGTGTTACAGTGGTTGTAGATAGTGATAAAATAGGTCTGGCCTGAATAATAATAAGAAAGGAGTAATAATAATATCAAAGAAACGGATCACGCCTAAATATACAATTAAAGTCATTGGCATCAAGTGCAGACATTCTAATATTTAGGTATATGGATAACAAACACCACGTGGAAGTTGTATCACAGAGATGTACAAACAAACGAAAAAAAAAAAAACATGAATAGGACAAGCAAAAACTGCATTTTACAAAATTAAAACAGAGAAATGTATCTAGTCTACACCTGGTTCATTTGAGTACAAACTGTGTAGATTTCAACAAGCTGAAAGAAATAAGTTGACTGCTACTTTCTTGGCATTTATTTATATTGAGGTCTGATGTCGAACGAAGAAGGAGGAGGCGGAGGAGAAAGGGAACGATGAACATCAGCATCAGCAGCAGAAGAAGAAGAAGAAGAAGAAGAAGAAGAAGAAGAAGAAGAAGAAGAAGAAGAAGAAGAAGAAGAAGAAGAAGAAGAAGAAGAAAGCAAGGAAAGAATACAAAATCAAATGAACATGTACTTTTTGAAATTAGGAGGATATAATATAACATATCCACGAATCAATACAATGTTCTTTGACTGACACAAATAAAGTGGACAAGAAAGCACAAGGAAAGAAAGAAATATATAAGAACAGACTTGACAACAGAAGTATTTGTGGATGCTCTAAGTGATTATAAATAAACAAAACTTGCGCTTTTGAGCGTAAATGTTACTTGACAATATTTAGAATATCGTGCAGCAAGGAGAAGAAAACTACAAGATCTAAACATGGAAGAAAACTGGCTCGTACACAGTATTGGGTTCCGGAAACTGAAATACATTGCCCATTTTAAACGTCACGTTAGCTTGAACAGACCACAGATGGAAGGTGTGGCTTTTAGAAGAAGAGGCAGGGGTCCACGAGCACGAAGATGGACACAATATTCTTGATAACTGGGGCATGAGGGCACCTGATGCTGGAGATATGGCAAGAGACCGACACATTTTGGGCGGATCGTGATGAGATGAACGTTATGCAATGGATCTGCTCTATGATGATGATGATGCTGATGCTGATGATGATGCTGATGATGATGATGATGATGATATATATATATATAGTAAGTAAAGCAAGTAAAGCGAAGTAAGGGACCCTTGAACACGTCCTAAAGCGTATTTAGAATATGGCGCTAGTCTCATGTCTGTATAGACCAATCAGCACTCAAAGTACGATGTTGACAATATCGCGCCTATCAACTTTTCTTCCCGGGACATTTTTTGGTACCCAATTTAGGCTAGGTCGACCTCTGATCCCAGGTCAATTAAAAAACAATCATCCGCCACGATTGGGATTCGAACGAATGACCACGCCATCGGACAAGCCTGCGAGCCATTACCCTACCGTAGATCTGTCAGCACAGGCGGTGTACGGTATTTATTACAGCCGCCTTTCAAAATGAAGACGGCGCTTTGTGATAATACCGTTTATGAATGGCAGAATTAACTTACCACTCTTTTTCTAAAAGAATCAGTAAAGCTGTATGCTGTTGTAATGACATGTGACTTCCTGAGTACATTCGATCCAGAATCCATAGTCCAAGCCACTTGTGTAGAAGACTCACAACAGTACTGGCAATAGCCGTCTCAGGTATGCTTAACACACCGTGTTAACAAATTCTCTACGTCCAATTTCGTGGTGGAAAAATGTTATTAACCAAACAACACAATTAATCACGTTAGCCCGGCTTGAACATCTTGTAATGTGTCAAACGATATGGAGTATTCGTTTTATTGGTCTGCTATCTGACAAGGGCGGATTCGGACGGGCAGAGATTTAATGTAGTATATTGCGATAACCAGTTATCAGACGTTATCGGTTTATTCAAGCAAAGTTATCAATTTACTGGCAGCAGGTTATTAGTGATAGCAGTATTAATTAATATAGTAATGACCACGGCATTCTGCTCATGAGGATCTGTAACAGTTCAGCTTGGCAGTTTGTTGTTGTTGTTGTTGTTGTTGTTGTTGTTGTTGTTGTTGTTGTTGAGAACTGCGTTGTTTAGCAGGTGTCTATAGCTTAATGGTATTGCACTTAGCTCCATAATCCCGATATACCGGAAATCAATCGCATGCCATATAAGGACATATAGCTTTGCGTTGATATTCACAACAATGGTACGAGCGGTGACCGTTCAGGAAAGCAATTGCTGAATTGCCAACTAAAAGCAACTTTGCATGTCCTTGCCAGGACGTTGCGATCAACCCTAGAATGATTTGCTAAGCAATTTTACGTTCAATAGTTTGCCATTGTCTAACGAGAAGTCACCGTTTACGTCCATCTGAAAAAAAAATGTTTTGCACATCCTTTACAGGACATCGCTGTCAACATCAGCATCTTTCAGCTGATCCTTGATTTCTTGGCAAGATTACGCTCAGTAGTTTGCCATTGCTTTCTGAGCGGCCGGCTCACATATCCCGTAAGTTACCGACGCGATTCGAACCACTGCTGATTCTCACCGTCGACGTCCATCTATTGTAGGTAAAATCATCTAGAAAATCACAAGCAGCCAATACATACTGAGGTTAATTGCATTGTTTTGTAAAGGACATGCAACAAATGTTGTGTTGCATTATAAAACAATATGAAACAGCTTCCTACATTTAAGCAGCTAAGTTACGAATGAAAGCTAAGAGTTGATCAAGTGTTACATTCACTTCACATTGCCGTAGGATGTAGAAACATAGGCACTGAATAAACAATGCGATAGCAAAACTGAAGCTTTCAATATATGCAGTTATACAGAAAATATGAAGAACATCTCAGCTGGAGGAGAAAACTAACAAGTATGTATAATAACATTGGGAAGAAAACAATTTGGTAATACTTTTTTTCCAGCCAGGATTAAATCCAGACCAGATATTTAAGGTCATATAATAAGACAGAGATCTCCTTTGAAGGATGTGATGGAGATAAAGATGGATAGGCATGCGAGAGAAAACATAAGAGAAAGAAGAAGATGGAGGAGGAGAATTTAAGAGGATGAGGAGGCGAAGGCGGCTGTGGAGGAGAAGGCGTTGTGGGCAGTGGAAGAGGAGAAAGAGAAAAAAATAAGAGGAAGAGTTCACAGATAACGTAACAATTTATTTTTCGAAGTAAGGTACCATATACGTCGGCCTAACCCACAGAGTCAAGTATATTTCGGTGGATACTTTGACAGGAGAAGTGATTTGTCACGTACGTTCGACAAGGGCAAATAAAGATAGAAAAAAAGGCACACGTCGGCTTAACCCACAGAGTCAATTATATATTGGTGGATATTTTGACAGGAGAAGTGATTTGTCACATGCGTTCGACAGAGGGCAAATGAATGAAGATAGCCATTTTGTTTTTGTCAAAAAAAGAATGCAAAGTATGCCAAGGAAAACGTGCAGAAATCACGGGGTAAAGGTCACACATATCCGAGACAAATATTTCAAAGGTTTTCACTATCCGAAGTTGACTGCGTGTGTGGAGGGGAGGTAGGGGGCAAACCAATGTGACAAGTAGAGCGAATCGAATACATTTGAGGTCAATGGGTAAAGTTGCCCTTTGGGCAGAACAAATAGAAGTTTTAAAAAAAAAACATACCTGCAAGCAGAACACGCGTTGATCTCGGTGGATTGAACACAACTATTTTTTTTAATACATAAAAGGGATACTTGATAGAAGTAAATAATATGGAAAAAAACAGATGGCTTGAAATGATCGTGTATTTGATGAATTTAACGTGAAGAGTTGTTTGTTTTCTTTAGGTGCTAGGGGTCTATTTGACCGTTTGTTTCCTTGTTTCCGCTATCTGTTTGTAACGTAATTCGGTATTTAAATCAGCGAGTGGAGAAGGAGTCAACAACCAGCACGTAGAAGTGCTAATAGAGAATAACCAACAAACGAAAAACTGCGGAACCTAGTAGGCCCAACCAAGGACGGGTCTTTATCAGGACTAGCATAAGACAGAAAGGAAGTTACCAAGCAGCATCAAAATTAAAAAAAACCCTATCCGACAAACAGAGCGGACCCAATAAAACCAGCAGACATTAGGACTAACAGTCCACACAACCATGGATTTCAACAATAACCAAAGCTGAAGAGGCAGGTTTAACGAGACCGAATTTGAAACTTTTGTGTGTTGAAAATCGAATCGAATCGAAAGGAGTGGCTTGGAGACTACGCTGTCACCAGGTGATAATGGGTTCGAATCCCTGCACAAGCCTGAGAAATTTTACCAGAACTTTTAAAATAGACGAAGTGGTCAAGCTGCCTGACTCGGGCTCAGAATGTTGTGAGTTCGATTCCGGGCCGCATCCTTCGGTTCACGGGTGCATTATTTCTGAGACTCCTGGGGATCATCGCTGGAGCTACGGAGTTCCTGTTTTGTGTGACGCTTTCCTCGCTGCGGAAAGAGACTGGGCCATACATATGGAATAAAAACATACTGCAATCAAGTTGACCCTGTCGGCTTTTAAGCGACTTTAAGCGACTAGAACTTTTGGTGTGTGTTGGTATTACACATTACTATCTCTTGGGTGATGATAAGGGATACCTAATCTTCTCGGATAAGGGCCTCAAATCTCTACTTATCTTCTTTAGCTTCTATGAATGCTAATCCATACTCGTGAATGCATTTCTTATGGTATATTTCTCATGGTATTTCAGTGATCGCAGTGGTTCCCAGCAACGAGTACAATGTAATCCAATGTTTATGATTATGATGAAGAATCCGCGTCAATGAACTCGGGACAATCTCCGTTTGCCCAATGTTGCCTTCTCACCATTGTCTCCTTCTCCCCAGTGTCTCCGTTTGCCCAGTGTCTCCTTTTGCCCAGTGTCTCATTTTTCCCAATGTCTCATTTTGCTATGTCCCTCATATTGCCCAATGTCTCATTTCCCAGCAGAAGAAGAGAAGGGGTTTGCCGACTGACTGTTAAACACAAACACAAAACTTGCTATGGGGCTGTACTGTAATGTGCCAGGAACACCACATTGTGTAGGCCTGAAGCACGGGGGATTAGGTGGCCAGTCTTTTCCTCATTTAACAGACAACGCACGCAGGTGTCGAACCGCGAGCATGGCATGTTCATCACAACCTCCTAGCGATTACACTAACACGCACATGAACTGACTCTGTTGTCAGCGGTTATTCACATGGGGTATTGTCCCTACTTCGCCCTGGTGTTATTCACATGAGGAATTGACCCTACCTCTCCCCGGTGTTATCGGGCCTTCGTTAAAAGCAAAGAATAGTAACGCTTAACTTAGCATGCATGTCTAAGAGACGACCGGGGTGGGGGGGGGGGGGGGGGTTAAAGATAAAAGAATATTTTAGAACTATATAATAATATGGGAAGGATATAACGCGAGCTACAGGAGACAAGCAGAGGTATGGCGGTTTGACGTGAGTTAGTTGAGGCTCCAACAGGGATACAAGCCAGCTCAAGAAGAATGCCCCTGCCTGCAATCAATACATAAACAATACAATACCCAAAAACGTCTCATTCCGGTATCGTACAAGTACTGCTACTGTTCCATGGATATGTGTATAAGGACATTTCTGGCTCATTCAGTCAAAATGGCAGAACATATTACTTAGCTATTATCTGATGAACTTCCCAACCTCCTCATTAGACTCTTACAGAATCAGTATCAACATCATCAATTTTTTTGCATATCCCTTACAGGACGTTGCAGTCAACATCCGCATTTTTCAGCTGCTGTTGATGTACTAGACAAGATTATGCTCAGTAGTTTGCCATTGCTTTCTGAGGACCGGCTCACATACCGTAAGTTACCAACACGGCAAGAACCGCTACCGATTCTCGCGCAGGTTACGTTACTCGGAATTACGGAGAAAGGCGTTAACCCCTGGTCCATTAGCGTCATCGTCATTAGAGTTATCACCAACGTTTATTATTATACCGCTGTATGTGTCGTGTAAGCTTGAAGAAGGGAAGAAGAAACTCGTCGAAACGTAAGTAACATTGAGTGTGGACGTAATGCGTCATGTGCTTATACTAACAGTCAACCTTGCGCTAGCCTTCGACTGTCAAAATTGAGCCCATAAAACCGTGTGCAGGAACGAGGTTAAGATGTCTACCACGCCAGCTATCACGTACTAAAACATTACAGTTGATTTACACAGTCAGCCCACACCTTGAACTACAACAAACACTTATTTTTGCCTGCAGTCGCTTATTGAATATTCATAGCCAGCTTTCATATCTTAAGGCCGCTTCGCCACCGCAGGCCTTGTCATGTCGTTTTCAGTGCATACTTGAGATAAAGCCATCAGATTTCGGCTCTATATCGTCAGCAACTTGAGATAACATGCAGGTATGGAGGTATGGGATGGGACATCAAATTAAACAGCCCCTTTTCATTGACAAGTGTATTGTAAAACGCAACTCATGTGTCCTATACGATAAAGGTACGCTTAACAGTACACAACATGGCTGCCAACTCTCAAATAAGACCCCCGTCTGTGGTTTGAATACAATTTTAAAATCGCGGAATTGTGCATTTAAATTTTTAAAAGAAATGTTTCAATAAGTAAGCCTTTCTCCCTATAAAATGAACGACTCGGTATGCGATACAAAGTACATACAAGTAAACGTTGCCCGGTGATAAGGTAACGGCAAACGGTGCAACAAAACATTCCTGCCCTCACCGCAGGGCTCGGTTTAAACCGTAAACCAACACGAGCTAAGTAAGGTCGGAGTAAACACGACATAGCACGCCTTTGTTTGTGTCTTATACCAAAGAAATAGCTTCTTACATGTATATCCTTTTTTCGACCTTTCTACTACAGCCAAAAACGGTGTTGAGAATTTAATACCTATCTAAAATAGCGCAATGCCTAAGTATCGTTAATTGAAAACAAACTACAATAAATCCGCTGGATAGATCCGTGTGTAAACTTATAGAATTAACTACAGGCATTGGAGAAGTCACGCTCCCTGGCTGAGGGGTTAGCAGCTTTCTCCGTAACCCCGAATACTCTCGTGGTTGACGTGAGCGCACGAGAATTGGAAGCGGTTCGAGTCGCGCCAGTGACTTATAAGAGTATGGAGCCAGTCGCTCAGAAAGCAATGTCAAACTACTGAGCGTAATCTTGCCAAGAAGTCAACATACAGCTGAAAGATGCTGATGTTGGCAGCGATGTCCTGTAAAGGATATGCACCAAAAAAAAAAAAAACATTGGAGAAACTACAAGAGATTGTACGGGCTAGGGGGGATTGGTTGATACGTTGAAACCTTTACTCTATGCGGATGTAGGACAGAAGAATAGGACCAATACATGGCACTGGAAGTTGACCACATCTTGACCCACATTGTGGAGGACATTTCTGATAGCTTGTGTTCGATTATATTTTCTTTGTTGTTGTTCAAGCATTAATATTTCACAGGCAATAACACCTGCATTTACCAGCAGTAGGAAAGAAAACTGAGCTGGCGTGATGTCCGTGCTGGCCAGTACAATACTTTAAGAAAGGAAAGAAAGCAAAGCAAGAAGAAAGAAGAAAGAAAGAACATGCGTAGATTAGCACTCATAGAAGTAAATTAAACACATAGAATGGCAATGGCGATAGCAACCTCATTAGGACAAATAAATTTCCATAAAATCCAGCGCCCACGACTCTGGTGATCGAGTGAGATGGCAAAACATGACCGCCCACGCTTATCGGCATGGTACATGATGGATGGATGGAAAACCAGCACATCAGAAAAAGCACAAACTCTTAGTACCATATTTTGTAAGCAGTTTAACGACAATCGTAAGCACATGCTCCTGAAGGAATCTGATTGGATATAATGATACTGATCACATCTTGTAATTCACATTCTAGGAAACGCCATGAAATAAATGGTCTAGTTTTATTCCAAATACGCACACTCCCTTATACACTCATACATTAATTTCCATGGGAATACTGCTTACCATTTCTGGCTGTAGCGAGAGAAACACCTCCGCTAGAATAGTGCTAATAAAAACGACAGTTCATGATTACTTAACATTGATACTGCCAAGCAATTTATTTTCTGTGCATTCACTACACACAGACTTGAAAGGACAAGAATAAATCTCCCAACAAAACCAGCTGACTACATTTCTATAGCGCGCTTACTAATGTCATTCTTGTCAGCGTGCTAACTTGCTATTTAATTTATATATCCTACTAATAGTTTTCTATATGACTGTACACTTGCTTTATAGTGTAGGCTTTCGTATTTCTAGCACACGTTTGTTTATGTGAAATATGAGAAGTACACTATATCCCATTTATCTCGCTTGAATGTATTTTGGTATACGGTATCGGGGAACGGTTACTATTGGAGGCGACGTTAAATAGCTCCTTCTTGCTACAGCTTCAGACTATCATAAGTGAGTGGCACCTTGCAGTCTTGACAGACCAAAGTATGTGAGTTGGAATGTGGCCAATATTCATCACAATGCCTGGGCAGAGCTTCAGAGAAACATGTGGTGCCCAAACAACATGTTCCCTCTCTCGGCCTAATCTTGTGTTTTCCAGAGGAATGGGTAACCAATACGTCTGGCACAAGGTAGGCTGCAGGCGCTGGCGGCACAGCGTCAAGCCTCCGTGACCTCGCCACCACGAGCAGGTGGCGAGTGGTGGCCGAACCCTGGAACCCAAGGGACCCGGCTTAGAAGCGTTCAGCCAAGTCCCACAGGTGAGGGCCTCGTACGCGCCCGGACCATAAGGACGCGCACATCTGTCAATGCACAAGTGTCCGGACCTGTGTAAAGCGTGCACTATCGTCAGACTCTCGGTCTGACCTTAGCGGACCCCGCGACCAGGGGGAATAGGCCCGCCGGAGATACCGCAGGAGATATTGCCTGTCTATTGCGAGCAAATCTCCCGCCCTTCCACTTTGCGGATCTCGCGACCGGCGAGAATAGGCCCGCCGGAGATATTGTTCGTCTGCTGCGAATGTGTTAACAGATCCAATACCAAACAAAACGTAGGTCCGGACCAAACAAATATGGATGGCTCAAGCCGTCTGACTCGAGCTCCGAAGGTTGGGAGTTCGATTCCTTCTGTTCACGAGTGAATTATTTTCGGAGATTCCTGGAGTTCGTCACTGGAGCTAGGGAGATCTTGCTTTGTGCGATGCTTTCGACAATTTGCTGTTGAAAGATACTGAGCCATATGGGATAAAAACCCGGTGCAATGAAATCGAACCTGCCGACTTTTAATCGACTTTTTTTAATATGGATCGCGGAAAATGGGAAGTAGGGGGGAATCACAGTTATGACATAAACGTTGTAATAGTAGCAGACATGTTATATTATAAAGGGGGTTGCAGATGGAGAACTACTGTATATAAGTCCATAGCAGATTCAGGAAGTCGCTCAAGACGGTTAATCATTCCGTGACACTTATTCAGTTAATCATTCCATGCAACTTATTCAGTTAAAAGAAAGCAGCAGTCAACTTGAGCCTGTTGATATCTCCATAGAGCTTATACTCAATTGGAGCAGGTGTGGACCAAGATAACTTGCTCAGGTGGACACTTTTGTAGCAAATGTTTAGCTGCCGTTCATTCATTTCCGCTGTATCTATCATTTTCTACTGTCTTTAGTTAATTAAACAAACGGAAATATGATAGACACTTCGTTTCCTATTATTTCGGTTGTTAGTAACGGTTTTTCTCTGGGTGTACCAAGTAACTCGGTGTGTTCTGTTATATCTTCTTCTTCTTCTTCTTCTTCTTCTTCTTCTTCTTCTTCTTCTTCTTCTTCTTCTTCTTCTTCGTTCATCCGGAGTTTTTTTTTTTTCGGACGTGATTGCATTGTGCCTGTTTACAGCAGAGCTGCGTTCTTGCGACGTTAGGCCGACACATCCGACTTCTGCGGGCATTTGTTGATTGGGTTAACCTTCCCGGGCTGTTATATCTATTTGGCTTTTTCTGAGACTACGAAAAGAAAATAAGGAAAGTATATTTTAAAATATTAGAACGCAATGCATGTTATATATGTTATATAACACACACACACACACACACACACACACACACACACACACACACACACACACACACACACACACATACACACACACGCACGCACACACAGTCATGACTTAAAAGGTGTTTATGTGGCAGCAGACATGTTGTATTATATATCACATTTTAAAAAAAAAAGGGGGGGGGGGGTAATAGGGAAACTACTGTATATACGCCCGTGGCAGATACGGGAAGTCGCTTAATACGATTAATCATCCCATAGCAATTACTCACTTAACCAAAGATGTGGGGGTGGATTGTTGCATGTCTGAGCGTATACCTCTCGCCGGTGGATTTTTGCATATCGGAGCGTATACCTCTCGCCGGTGGATTGTTGGATGTCGGAGCGTATACCTCTCGCCGGAGGATTGTTGCATGTCGGAGCGTATACCTCTCGCCGGTGGCATTCTGCATCTAGGTCTACAGGTTTCAACTGTTCTCCTCCTCTTGAGCCTGACCCTCAACAAGGATGTTTCCGTTTTGTCAGACCCTGTCAGAAGCATAAGTCCTACCGGCATATCTACCTGGCTCATTGAAGAGCTCTTGATCTGCAATCAACGTCAAGATGGGCTTACATGCGAATAACCAGGCAATGATAGAAGCGGAAACTAATATAATGGTTGATTGACGTTTGGATGATCCGGAGTAGAAATGTTACTGTCTTTTATAGCAGCTAACTGAAATAGCAACTCCGTCAAATAAATACAGGCATCACTTCCTAGCATACTCACTCCGCCCTCTCGTTAAGCCAATTCGTCCCCTAACAAAGCCACTCTGTCTTATGATAAGGCCACAGAGCCACTCAGTCGTCCTGCAAACTCATTCCGTCCTCTAACAAAGCCACAAAGCCATTTTATCCCCTAACACAGCCACTCTGTCCTCCAACAAAGCCACTCACTCCACCCCGAAACAAAACCGTTCTGTCCCTTAACATAACTATTTCGGCCTCTAACAAAGCCACTCTGTACCATAACAAACCCAGTCCGTCCCCTAACAAAGCCACTCCGTCCCCTAACAAAGCCACTCCATCCCCTAACATAACTACTCCGTCTGCTAACAACGTCTTTCGTCCCGTAACAAACCCACCCTGTCCCAAAGAAGCCCCACTCCGTCCCTAGCAAAACCACTCTGCCCCATAGAAAACCGACTTCGTCCCTAACAAAGCTACTCTGTCCCATAGAAAACCCACTCCGTCCCTAAAAAGCCACTCTGCCCCATAAAAAAC
>JACEFZ010028424.1:47500-112500 GCA_014155875.1 Cepaea nemoralis | reverse complement strand
CATATGGTGAAGGGGTACATGGGCCAAAAAAGGTTGAGAACCACTGCACTATGTGATGGCATCAATCCATCTCACCGTCACAGTGTATCCAACAGAAAATTCTAGGTCTGCCCGTCAGTTTTCCCACTGATCTTTCCAGTTGTCACGATATTTTCCAATGCCTCTCTTCTCATCACATGACAAAAGAATGCGTGTTTACAGATCTACTGAACTGATAGTGATAACTGGCACCGCATAACTAAACAGAAACTAAAGAGAAGGAAGTAAATGCTACCGGGAACACTAAACATGGGAAACCGTTAGTTTTAGATACACCCAATCTGAGCCAAACAACTCAAAACAACTCACTGCCGATGCTGTTACATATAGTGACAGCTCCGTGTGTGGGTGACATGTCAATGTAAACCGTGTATTGTTTTATTAGAGTAAAGATATTCAGTGTTATGATTCACATATATTAAATCACACGTGACATGGGTTGACCATTGCACTTTTCACATTGGGCAGTGGGGAGCGTTTTGTGTGATATTCACTGGCACAGGAACGGAGCATAATGGGTACGACCCGTTGCTGTGAAGTTGGAACTGCGACTAACTAACTAACTAACTAATGGGTTGACCAGTTCTTGTATTCGCGCTTTTCCTCCTCAGAGAAGTCCCAGTATAGATGTCTTCGTGAACTTCATGGTCTCAACTCCCCCATTTTTTCCCTTTCCATCAGAATCTTCATCATTGTCGTTTCCTCCTCCTCCTCCTTTTCCTCCTCCTCCTTCTTCTTCTTCTTCTTCTTCTTCTTCTTCTTCTTCTTCTTCTTCTTCTTCTGCTGTTGCTGCTGTTGCTGCTACTCTATATCCTTTATCGGGGCATAGACCCATCACCAACCCATGTCAAACCGTCATATCTTGTCCTAGCTCCTGCAGCCTGCATCATATCCTCCCCATATTATTTTTCTGCTCTAATTCTCATTTTCGTGTGTTTTACTCCCTATTTTTTTTTTATTCGCATATCCTTTACAGGACTTCGCTGTCAACAGCAGCATCTTTCAGCTGTCTGATAATTTCTTGGCAAGATTATGCTCAGTAGTTTGCCATTGCTGTCTGAGCGGCCGGCTCAGTTATCCCGCAAGTCACCAGCGGGGGTCGAACCGCTCCCAGCTCTCGCCCGCTACAAGACTCTGCGTGATAAACGGGATTAGCTCTGTGAATTGTTGTAGCCGTTCGGCTGAGTTATTCTTGTTCGCTAATCTCTAGACATGTTCATGGTTGGTTAGATATTACAGCTAGTGTTCTATGGGATTATATGACCAGTTCCACGCCAACCCTCCTTAGTCACCTATTACGACATGTATGGTTGGTTACAGTATTACTATTCTTTGCTTTTCTTAAGGGCCCCGGTAACAAACGGGTGATACTGAACTCAATGAAGCAAAACTTCCAACTGTACCTCCAAGCGGTGGAGGACGGTCAGTACACAAGACTTTGCCAACAGCAGTCAAGGTGACCGAGTATCCACTGGAATAAGTGGCTAATCATACACCTAAGCAGAGCATGGAAACATGTATCCTGATAAGTGGAATATTACGTCAAAGACCGAGGCGAACAACCCCAAATGCTGATATAGAAGGTAAGGAGAAACCACGACATTATCTTCATAAGAATAATCGTATGAGCATTTCGGGATTTCGGGATAACTCCTTAGCCCCAGGAACGGTCAATGTTAGAAGGCGATAGTTGAATCCACTATGCAGATAGGTTATTGTCACCTGAAGACATATTTCAAGACATCTCACCTGATAATAAGATGATAGCGAATATTTCTGCAATAAAGTACAGCGGCTTGCTTGAAATAATTTACAGATTTCTAAAATATTTATCGGTTCACATGACCTCGCCGGAAGCAGTTAGAGGTAATCTGTGAAGATTGATTCTGATAGGTTTATTTCTCGTGCTGTCATAATGAAGCACCAACCGCGAGAGTCAGTTAGCTGCAGGCTGTAAAGTACATCATTGCACATCGTGCAGAGTCGTTAACCGCAAAGACCGGCCATATTATGCCAGTCGTAAACATATCGGCAATATTCTTCTGAGATGCTCTAAAGTGTTCTGAGGTACATATTTGTATGTATTAGTGCACACATTTTTTAGCTTAGCCCACTAGTCTAGACTATACACCATGGGGAATTACGGGATAGTCACATGCAGGCCTACCATAACGCCACTGCAAGTACGTCAGGAAGTTGATTGTTTGCTCGGCACACTAAACTACTTGCACATAATATTTTTTGAAGTTGTTTTCTGGCAAAGCCGGCACTGTACAGGAGGGGTTATGGACGCAATTCGTAATCTCGCATACCGCGTTAGAAACGCAACTGCAGGCGATTCGGAAGCAGACAGCCTTGCG
Organism: Cepaea nemoralis; assembly: GCA_014155875.1. Classification (NCBI taxonomy): domain Eukaryota; kingdom Metazoa; phylum Mollusca; class Gastropoda; order Stylommatophora; family Helicidae; genus Cepaea; species Cepaea nemoralis. The sequence continues at coordinate 110,101 of JACEFZ010028424.1, read as the reverse complement.
TTGGTTTTCATACATTAGTATGTGCGCAGGTCGTTCAGAAAGCAATGGCAAATTAATGAACGTAAACTTGCCAAGAAATCGCAAGCAGCCAAAAAATTATGGAGCTAACAGCGACGTCATGTAAAGGATGTGCAACTAACTTGTCTGGCAATGCCAAAGGAAACAACGCCCGTATTGTTTTGGGATCTCAAATGGGAGGTACAGAATAATAGCACTGTAAACCTCCTGAGCATGTCGTCAAAGGCGACTAAAGAAGGTTGGAGAGACTGGCTATTTCTCACCATGAAAAAACCAGCCAATATCCAACCAATTATAAACTGGCTACAATGGGGTTGGCGTGCGTGGTTGTGGGCCTGTACACCACCAGAAGTCTCAGGGGTTAAAGAAGAAAGAAGACCAAGGAAACAAACAGCAACATGATACTAAACAGAACTTGCGTGCCACAACAGGTAGGCCACCACATTACCAAGTGACATTTCTTTCTTATTTATAATTTGTTTGAGTGTTGTCACTGTAATAGCACTGATACTTGATACTATTCATTCCACCGGATGTCAGTGTTATCTGCTCTAGTCCCCGGCACACTTGTTTGACTGGACTCTTCCCCGACACACTTGTTTGACTGGACTCTTCCCCGACACACTTGTTTGACTGGACTTTTCCCCCCGAAACACTTGTTTGACTTGACCCCCCCTCTCTCTCTCTCTCTCTCTCTCTCTCTCTCTCTCTCTCTCTCTCTCTCTCTCTCTCTCTCTCTCTCTCTCTCTCTCTCTCCCCTCGAAACACTTGTTTGACTTGACTCTCCCCCCGACACATTTGTTTGACTGGACTCTTTACCTTCCACTATTTCACTCGGTCATGGGTTCCATCTGCATCGCGGCGGATTCGAAAGTTTAAAATCTGCCTGGGCTCATCGGTCGACTCAGCCTAAAATGGGTACCGGTAAATATCATTGGTCTATAAAAATATGAATCTAGCACCACATGTCCAATGGTTTAAGGCTTTAAAAGGGTCGTTTACTACTACTTTACTTATTCTACTCTGTCTTACTCCAGATTTCCCCATTTGTGTGTGTGTGTGTGTGTGTGTGTGCGCACGTGCATGTGTTTGTGTGTGTGTGTTTATTCGTGTTTTCAATTTCCTGCCATGTGTACAATGTAAAATATAAGTGATGGCTGCATATTAAATGGTCAGGAGACGTTAACCGTTATTTTATATTCTTTATATAGTTTTCTTCAAACTTGTACGATGCGATCTAATCACCTGCCTTTATGAACTAATCACCAGAGTTTGCCAATACCTGTTTTTCCTTCGACTCACAGACAAGTGTATTTCCCTCCGGACATCGGGATGGAGTTTGTCGACAATGAGTTGAGTTGAGTTGAATTGAGCTAAGAAACGACATCACTGCAATCAGGACATTCCCACACGCTCTTCGTTCCCTCATTCAACAGCCAGCGAAGAGTCATATTGCTAATCATTCCAACTGCTAATCGTTCCAACTGCCAATCTGACTGAAATTTCTCCTGGTCTTCCCTTTCAATTTTGAGATTCATCCAGAGCCCTTTCCGATCAGGCACCTTATCATTCTCTCCACGTACGAGTTCTCGGTCTGTTCCACCGCTTTCTCGACCTGATCTCACAGGCGCCCGACCACCTCTCCCTTGTCCATAGGTAATCTATCACCGAGTGGTGCATTCCCTGCCAGCCTATCAGCCTGTTCATTTCTTTCCTTTCGCAGTCTTTTAGAGGATACCAGCCAACCAATCAACAAGCCAACCAACCAACTAACCAACCAAATAAACAACCACCCAACAAGCCAGCTAGCTAGCCCACACACCAATCAGCTAATAGCCAATCAATCTACCGACCAGCCATCAGTCGACCAACCAACCAACCAAGCACCCAACCAACAAACAAAACAGCCAACCAGCCAGCCAGCCAGCCAACCAGCCAGCCAGCCAACTAACCTACCAGTCTATCAACCAGTCAGTCAGTCAACCAACCAGCCAGCCAACCATCAGCCAACCAACAACCAAATTATAAAATAACCAACCAGTCAAGTGTATAATTACTTTAAAATGTTGTCAAGAAGTATCATTCACCAACTATGAACCAAGTCGTATGGCATGACAAGAAATGCCAGCAACCACATCGAGAATCTATAGAACACGGATTTCCATAAGTGACAAGCGACAACTGGTCAACCTTGCAATCTTTACAAATGGGCAAATATTCTACCTTCCGCACTGGATAATATGGGCTCAATCTCCACTAACCTAACGATTAAGACGTTAACAAAGGGTTCGAGGTCAAACCAGCTGATTCGACCTTCTATACAATGGATCTTATACTTCGCAGTTTCACGCCATTGCCCTACAAGTGCTTTGAACATGTCCCTTTAAAGGACTCCCTCCATGTGAACTTAGTGGTTGTGTGTGCGTCGATGTAGGGGTTCATTATCCTCCACCCTTATATTAATTAGCGGTACTTCCGGCGGGAAACTACCCACATTATCTCCTGAGTGTCGAATGGTCTATACAAATATGGGTTTAGCACCATATGTCTCATACACCTTAAGGCCTGTATAAAGGCTACTGTTTTCTTTCTTTACCATAATCCTGCCACAGTTGGAGATTAAACCCGGACCACTGTCCACCATTATGCTACACGGGTTGCTTGACCTCGAAGGTAGGAGTTGATAGGCAACCACGAAGGTCTCTGGTCACTTCAGAAAACCGTCTGCAAGTATTTGACATTTCAGACATATCCCATATAGTCGATCGTCGTTAGTCGCGGTTATAACTTCACTGCAAAGAAGTCGCCCCATAATGCTACCGTTCTGTGCCACGCACAAGCATACATACATAAGGCCGCTGCCAGAACGTCGTTACAACAGTCCGTCACTAAAAACCCCATAGCGTATTTTCTGTAACGTTGTCGTTCTTCAATTTGACCTTCATATCAGAAAACGGCATGGTCTCTCATTGACTGTATTACTTAGCAATTTCAGCTTTCCTGTGTCATGATAATCCCTGTCTATTATACTGTATTGCTAATTCGATGCCCATTTACGATTTCTTTACCGGCGCAGTATCGAAGGGATTAAACGCAATTTGCAATCTTTCATACTGCGTTCGAAACACAGCTGCGAGCGATTTGGAAGCAGACTGCGTAACGCTAGGTTTCATACAAAGGTATCAGTGTCGGTCATTCAGAAAGCAATAACAAACTACTGGAACGTAAACTTCGATAAGAAATCACAAATCAGCAAAAATGCTAGGGGTCGACTGTGATATCCCGTAAAAGATATGCAGCTAACTTTCTTTTTACTGCTCTTTTATTTTCTGCCAGTCAAAGGACTGATTCGTTCAATACCAAAAATTATTGTATCTGCAAAGAAAGTGTATGAGACAAAGAAAATACACTTAAAGACACGGGACGTCGCGATTAACGCCAAAAACAGGTTAATTTATTAGGCAAATTTACATTCAGTAGTTTGCAATTCTTTTCTGAACTAGAAGTCAACATTGAAGTGCTACTGACTAGTGTAGGGAATTATCCCGCTAAGCCGTCATCAGCGCGCCGGAAGTTTAAATAAAAATCAAAGAACCCCTTTACAAGCCTTAACACGCAATTGATAGATGGTGCTAGACCCGTATGTTATTGACATGTCTGCGCTCTGTGAGTGACGTGGTCAGTGGCACGCCGGAGACATCTATTTCCCAAGACATTTCCTGATATCTATTAGACTGGGCCGACCTGGGCGCCCAAGCCAATATTACAAATTCGAAATCGCCCCGTTGTAGATCGAACCCATGGCCACCGGGCCGGCAGACGAACGCTTAGCCACTGCGCCACGGCGGCTCCCGTGCCATTGTGGCATATTATATATTGTACAGAGTGTATTTTTAATGACTGTGCAGTTTTGGAAAATATTGCCGTTCCAAGTTTTGTATTTACCTATTATGTTGCATGAACTCCATAGTAGGTAAATACAAAACCTGGAACGGCACTATATTCCACAACTGTACAGTCATTAAAAATACACCCCATACTAGGTCACACTTTCATAACAAAACGAGACCAGCAGGCTGAGGAAATAACAGTAGCAATCCGGCTTCATGAGCTTCTAGACAGTTATTTGGACCCTGTTGCACTCCTGGGAACCGCAGTGGCACAGTGGCAAGCATGCGTGCTTACAGGTCTGATGGTCATACGTTCGAATCCCTATCGAGGGGATTTTTAACACGGGTCTGAACTCCCAGGCTAAAATGAGTACCAGAAATGCCACGGAAAGTAAAGACGCGGATATGATGTCCACCACTTCGCCATTCGAGTGCGATAGGTCTATAAATATACGGAGGCAGCGCCACATATCCCAATACGTCTGACGGCGTGGAACAATATCCTTTACTTGCTTATCTGTGTAACAAACACTAGGAGGTACATTTAAGATAAACTTATCTCTGTAACACATACTAGAATGTAAATTAGATTACTTAACCTGGTCCGTGTAGCAAACATTAGGAGGTACATTTAACATAACCTTATCTCTGTAACACATTGTTTTGGTTTGCATATCCTTTACAGGACATTGCTGTCAACATCAGCATCTTTCAGCTGATTGTTGATTTCTTGGCAAGATTACACTCGGTAGTTTGCCATTGCTTTCTGAACGGCCGGCCGTAAGTTACCGACGCGATTCGAACCACTGCTGATTCTCACCGTCGTCACGTTACTTACGAGAGTATACGAGATTACGGAGAAAAGTCGCTAACCTCTAGGCCAGGAAGCCGGCCTGCAACACATATTAGAATGTAAATTAGATTACTTAATCTGGTCTGTATAACAAACATTAGGAGGTAAATTTAACATAACCTTATCTTTGTAACAAATACCAGAATGTAAATTATTGTACTTAAACTGGTCCGTGTAACAAACACTAGGAGGTAAATTTAAGATAACCTTATCTCTGTAACACATACTAGAATGTAAATTAGATTACTTAACCTGGTCCGTGTAACAAACATTAGGGGGCAAATTTAACATAATCTTATCTTTGTAACAAATACTAGAATGTAAATTATGTTACTTAACCTGGTCCATGTAACAAACATTACGAGGTAAATTTAACATAACCTTATCTCTGTAACAAAGACTAGAATGTAAATTATTGTACTTAGAATGGTCCGTGTAACAAACACTAGAATATTATCTCTCTAACCAACACTGGAATTTTATCCGTATAATCAACACTAGAATAGCATGCATATAAACAACACTAACACTAGCAGATATGGGATCTTCATTAACCTTATCCGTGTAACCAACACTCGGAGATAACATATTCCACTTATCCTTACCCGTGTAAGAAACACTAGAAGGTAACCGGAAGGTAATCCTGTAACCAAAACACTAGCATCTTATGCGTGTATCCAACACTAAAAGGTAAGCTAACTCACTTAACTTTATCCATGTAACAAACACTAGAAGATAAGCTATTATTTCACTTAACCTTTTCCTTGTAACAAAGGCTATAAAGTAAATTATTGTACTGAACTTTATAACTGTAACAAAGACTAGAAAATAAGATCCCCGAACCTTATCCATGTAACAAACACTAGAAGTAAACAAGATATTACCATGAACCTTATCCACCTCAAAGGATTAGTTACATGACGAAACTAAACCCCGTAACTCAATATATATAATATACTAAAGATAAGTATTTCACGTACCTTACCCGTATTTCCAAGCAACTAACAGGAAGTAAGTTTTCCTGGTAAGTATGCAGTTCTTACATGCACAGAATGATCATTGAAGAATTAAACGGCGGTGAAAATGTTGCAGTTATTTCGCTAGGTGCGCCTGCCAGTGACGACAGCGCGTACACAGCTTCAAGATTTACTTTATACAAAGATAAAAATAACCATACATAATTTGCTGCGGTGGTTTTTGGTGTTTCGGGATTGTGTCGCGCTAGAAAGCTGTGGTATACTGGTTTAGACCTAGGTAATATTAATGGTTTCAAAAGACCTAAGGGAGGTCATCATGGCAGAATGGATAAGAGAGGTGGGTGGGGGCTGGGAGGGGTTCAACCCCTACGCCGGTCAGTTGGACTAAAAGGATGACTTCTGGTCCTTGACTTGGGGACTAAATTACAAGTACCTCTGGCCTCAGAGTGCGTTTGTCTTATGGCGAGGGGCACTCGTAATAGGCAAAGCTAGTCTACACACAAAATTCAATCCAGTGCTACTAGAAGTAGGGTTATGGATTACGCTTGAGTTAAAAGCGAGCAAGCGCAACAACGAAAAACGACCATTGTAATATCATAACGGCTACATGATGGTGGGGCCTCCCGCGGTAGAGCAGTGGTTAGTACGCTTGCTTGTAGCTCCGGTGGTCATGTAGTACTATCCCGGTCCAGGCATCTCCCACCCCTTGGACTGGCCTCCCGGCTCGACACAGTATAATATGAGTACCAGGCAATATTCTAGCAAGCTAAGGCGGCCAGTATCATATCGACAACATTACCAATATCTACAGCTGTGGATGTGAGAGTTGGAAATCAACAGTAACTTTACATAAAAAAAATTAGACAATTTTGAGAACAAATGTCTTAGAAGAATTCTAAACCTCCATTGGACAGATTTCAGAACAAATACGCAAATAAGACAAGAGACTAAACAAGATAGTGCAAACAATTTCATAAGAAGACGCCGTTGGAACTACATCGGCCATGTACTCAGAATGGACAAGACAAGACTCCCCTACCAAGCCCTCATATGGTCACCGGTAGGCAAAAGAAAACAGGGAAGACCAAGAGAGACCCTGCGTAGAACCATTATCAGAGAAGGCTCATTCAACGGCCAAGTGAACATCCAGGATCTACAACAGGTAGCAGCGAACCGCCAAGCATGGAGAGACAGGACTTCTGCCCTATGCGCCGACTTAGGCTCAAGAGGAAAGACTACTGGTATATACAAATATGAGGCTAACACAATACGCCTAACTGGCCTAAAGTCATGTAAAGGGAGTCATTTACATAACATTTTTGTTTTATTTACTGTACACCCAGTCAGTCTCATGGTCTGACTAATGGGTCCCTTACCCTTCCCTTTACCTTCATGTGAGGAGAGGCCGCGGGATATGGAAAACCCTGGTAGTCACTAACTTGTAACTTATTCATCTACTTCTTCGTTCGTCTCATATTTTCTGTTTCTTTTGTTTTGCCCGTAATTGCGTTGTGTTCGTTTACAGCAGAGCTACGATAGTTGCGCCTTCCCTCCGAAACATATCCGACTTCTACAGACATTTACTGAGCGGGCTAGCCTTCCCGCGGTTTTCTAGGACTTTTCGCAGTCTCAAAGCTTGATATCATCTGTGTCCCTCCATCTACAGGCGACACACCAACTTACATCCTCCATTGCCAGGATATAATGATATGTGGGGTTACTCAGGTATGCATGTGTGCAAAGGTAATTCCAGGAAAAGGGGGGGGGGAGGGGGTTGTCAGTTGGGTGTAAATGATATAGTACAGCACGGTAATAATGTTGTGAGGTGGACAGCTGATTTCCTCGAAGCCTTTCCTTCGCAGAAAACTTTCACACAACTCTAGTCAGTTTCATATTTAGTAGCTTGTATGGCGGACAGGTCTGGTAACTATAGAACATCGTGAGGGTTGCTAAAGCTGTTAGAAATACAAGTTTGCTCGGCAAGTGTCACCTGAAGGTAAGGTTCGAAACCAACGACCTCAACATATTAAACAATTATCTATTGCCTGGTATACAAATACGTTCACAATTAATATATGTTAATGTGGACATGTTTACAGTAAGCATATGTGGATATAGACATGTTTACAGTAAATAGGTGGATATAGACATGTTTAGCTAATATGTGTATATAGATATGACTGAGATAAATATGTGAAATCGACACGTTGTGGCTAATATATTTGAATACACAAATGCTTACAGTAAACACATGTGAATATACACACGAGTTAGCTAATATGTGTGGATGTGGACATGGTTAAAGTGAACAGCTGTGAATATAGACTCGTGTACAGCTTATATTGTGGATGCAGAAATGTATTCAGTAAACAGGTGTCAATATAGACATGTTAATATTAAACACATGTCCATACAGACATAGTTAAAATAGACATGTGTGAATATAGCAATGTTTAAAGCTAACATTAGTGAATACATACATGTTTAGCTAAAATATGTGAATATTAACATGTTTACAGCCAGCTAGCAGATATATTTTGTAGCTACAGTATATAGATATATAAATATTTTACAGCAAACATATATGGGAAAATGACATATTTACAGTCAACGGGTGAATATAGATACATTTATAGGAAATTTATATATATATATATATATATATATATATATATATATATATATATATATATATATATATATATATATATATATATATATCAGAAATCAATGTCAACATATGAAAGGAAAAATGTGAAACAGCGCGCCGGTTCATGTTGTATATATTGTGTTTAGTGTGAAGTTACGACATGAATGCAGATAGCACAGTGACATGTGTGTGCGCGTGTGCGTGCGTGCGTGCGTGTGTGTGTGTGTGTGTGTGTGTGTGTGTGTGTGTGTGTGAAGACTGATGTTCATGTCACAGCGCCAAACCGATGCACCTTGGTTTGATCTGTTAAAGGATTTTGAGTCTGGCAACTGCTGGAACTCTAGCAAGACAAAGAGAGCGGAAGCCAGTTTTGTGTTAGCAGTCAGCCAGCTTGGTTCATACTGCTGAAAGATGTGGGCAGTGTGCCCTGTTTCGGCTTGTTGATAGGAATAAAAGTGCTGTTCTGTTGTTGTGAGATGTGGGAACAATTCCCTGATCTGATCTGTGGTCAACTAATGTCATTGCGAAACCGAGTGGCTGACAAGTTAGTGTCAGCATGCCTGGGTTCATGGTGGTGTAGTAATTTGTGTCAATACTCTTTTGTTTATGTCGCGTCTTAAGATTTATGTTGTGTAACATGTTTTTGTAGTGTCTTATTGTTGTCTGTGTCAAAGTCCTTTATTGCGTCATTCTACTCAGCTACTGTTTGGAGCACCTGTGTTGTGGTACTTGGTGTACCCTGTTGTCTTAAGTGCTATTGATTGGTTAGGAGTTACCTACTGTTGTTTTTTTATATATGCAGTTGTCTGTTGTATCTGTTATTGAACATCTGTTATTGAATGTGTTATTCAATGTGTTTGAACACAAATTGTCATCATAGATGTAGCAGTTGGTAAATAAAAGAGCTTTTTGTACTTTTCTTGATTTGTTTTTTTCAGTCTCTTTTTAGTTTTTACAACCACTATTCCTACCACAAACTAACACCTTAATTCAATGCTTGGACCCTAACATGGTGTTTCCTGTGTGAACACCTATAAAATAGTTTTTGCCTCTGTCCAAGATCTCGTACCTTCTTACCTAATTACTATATCTTTTTTGTCAGTTGAGGGGCGGTGTGAGGTTCTCTCTCTCTTTACTCCTTTTCTTCTTTGGCCGTAACGAAGTCAGAGTTACTCTCTACCTATTAGCACCGTAGCAAAGGAAACATCAGTCTTTCCTTTTGTGTCTTTTTCTCCTCGGCTACATTCATATAATGAGACTACACAAATTGGATAAAGTGTCTGTCTGACACGCAACAGGGGACATATGATACGCTTTTACAGGGAAAAGACATTAAACGTTTTAGTAAGCAGGTGCAAATGTTTAGGTGGATTGTAAAACGAAAGAACTAATTTGACAATGTGGAATATTAAAGATGCACATTTATTGCCGAGGAGGAGGATAAGAAGAGAAGAAGACGATGAAAAAGAAGAAGAAATAGAAGGGGGAAAAGAAATTGGAGGAGGAGTGTTAGAAGAAGAAGAAGAAGAAGAAGAAGAAGAAGAAGAAGAAGAAGAAGAAGAAGAAGAAGAAGAAGAAGAAGAAGAAGACGGAAGAGGAAACGGGGGTGGGGGGGGTGGAATAGGAGTGGCAGTAACAGAAGAAAACGAAGAAGACGAAGAAGAAAACAGGAGGAGGGGGTAGTAGGAGGAGGAGGAGGAGGAGGAGGGGCAGGAGGAGGAAGAGGAGATTAAGAAGCGGAGGATGAGGAGACGAAGAAGACTGCCATTAAATTAGCTTTTTGTTTTTAAAAATTGAGCCTAATACAAGTAAACAGATCTTAATGCCTGTCCAGCCAGGGTACTTCCTACGCAACGGACCGTGCGGAAAGCTAATGTTCGGCAACATCCATATGATGTATGACTAGTTAACATTGTTCTGTCCTCATTGTGACCAGATGCTTGAAGAGTCTATACTATACTATGTATGACCTTCAGTCTCCGAATCCACGCCAGCACTGACAAACGATGGCTGGTCTTATTCGGCAACATTGGACAAATGAGCAATAACGGAGTAGGCCAATTTTCGAACTAACATGAAAATACAAAATATTTTAACTAACATGCCAGTACACCAGTTTTCGAACTAATATGCTAGTACACCCGTTTTCTAACTAACATGAAAATACAAAATTTTCGAACTAACATGCCAGTACACCAGTTTTCGAACAAATATGCTAGTACACCCGTTTTCTAACTAACATGCTAGTACAAACGTTTTCGAACTAACATGCTAGTAAACTAGTTTTCGAACTAACATGCCAGTACACCAGTTTTCGAACTAATATACTAGTTCACCCGTTTTCTAACTTACGTGCTAGTACACCAGTTTTCGAACTAACATGCTAGTAAACTAGTTTTCGAACTAACATGTCAATACACCAGTTTTCGAACTAACATGCCAGTACACCAGTTTTCGAACTAACATGAAAATACACAATTTTCGAACTAACATGTCAGTACACCAGTTTTCGAACTAATATACTAGTTCACCCGTTTTCTAACTTACGTGCTAGTACACCAGTTTTCGAACTAACATGCTAGTAAACTAGTTTTCGAACTAACATGTCAGTACACCAGTTTTCGAACTAACATGCCAATACATTAGTTTCCAAACTAATATGTCAGTACACCAGTTTTCGAATTACATAAAATGCCAATACATCGACTTTCGTTCTTATCTAAAACACCAGTACATCGACTTTCACAATATCTAAAATTCCAGTGCACCGACTATCGCACTATCTAACATGCCAGTACATCGACTGTAGGTCAGCATGGCCGAATGGATAAGAACGCGTGTTCATAAACATCCGGTGTGCTGATGCCGAAGTTAGGGGTTCAACCCCTACACTGGACAGTTGGACTAAAATGTTGACCTATCGTCCTTGACTTGGGGACTTAAATTACAAGTACATCTGAAGTCGGAGTGGGTTCGCCTGATGGCGAGGGACACTGTTAATTGGAAAAGCTAATCCACACGCAAAATTTAGTCCAGCACTACTACTACTAGAATGAGTGTGTATGGACTACGCTTGAGTTCAAATCGAGCGAGAGCAAGCAACAGAAACAAACAGTACATCGACTTTCTAACTATCTAAATACCTGTACTTGGCTTTCGCACTAACTATAACATTAGCTTTCTTGTTATCTCTAACGGCACATTAGTTTTCTTTTGTGGTAACCATACTATCAATACACTAGTTTTCTCTTTAACAGAAATGCCACTAAATTAATTCTCACATTATCTCTTATGCCATTACATCAGTTTTATCATTGCCTCCAATTCCAATAAGGTGGCATTTTCGTTATATTTAACGCAGCTGAATAAATGTTCTCTTTAACTGCAAAAATAAGACATCAATTTTCTATTCACCTCTGTAGTGAAAACATCAGTTTTCTCATTACCTCTAATTTTAGTACATAGGCGTTCTCGTTAACCCTGACGCCACTACATCAATTTTCCCCTGAATTATAATGACATTACATATTCATATTACGGAGAAGCAAACTCAATTAGTTGTCCGTACGAAGACTCTTTTACGGGTACCGGCGCATCACTGTTTCTTGGTGTTCTAGACAAGAGCGTGGAATTATTGTCACCACCTGTTGCTCACTCGGTGGCTTCAGTTACTATTAGTTTGTTTTTTCTGGTATACAGACATATAAGCTGGTGCTGCGGCCTGGGTGAAGTGAACGCGTTTCGCAATTCCCAGACACACCGACTTGAGCGTTCTAAAACAGATGCAGACTATTTGGAAGCAGACTGCCTTGCACTGTTTTCGATGCCATGAATTCTGATAGTTCGAAAAGCAATGGCAAACTACTGAACAGTCAAACTTGTCAAGTAAATCACAAACAGCCAAATAATACGGGGGTTCCCGGGAAGGTTAACTCGGTCAACAAATGCCCGCAGAAGTCGGATGTGTCGGCCTAACAGCGCAAGAACGCAGCTCTGCTGTAAACAGGCACAACGCAATCACGCCCGAAAAAAACTCCGGATGAACGCAGAACAAGAAGTTCTGGAGTTGATTGTGATGTCCTGTAAATAACATGCATCTAACTTTAAAAAAAAATAGAAATATAAAATATGAATATATACATACATGATACCGCTCGGTAAGCAATGAAGGCTGCGGTGATGGCAAAGAACTGGCCACAAGCATTGGCGAACACAGCGTCATACGCATATCGTCATAGAAGGGTACAATAGTGGTGGCCATCCTGATGTGCAGGCCTGCGCGGATACTCCCAGAGTTAAACCTATTCACTCTGTACGAATGTCACCAGTCAACAAGGCACAAACACGGACAAGTCGCGATAGCTCTCTAGCACTGACCCATGCAAGATGTGAGATCACGCAGCCGTATGAATAAACATATATTTAAAACCACAGTCCGATGTAAGTGTGAAATATGTCCCTGCAGTCGGTGTTCCCCTGCAACACTGTCACAACTGCTCGCAACTTTCAGTCTACGCGGAGGAATCTCGCCCTAGGACAAACATCGGTAATAAATTACAGGCTCCTTTTGTTTGTTTCACGTTTCTTCGCCCCGTCCCTTACTCAAATCCTCACCTAGTTTTTTTTTTCTTTAGCGTAGTTAATATCGTTTCTCGTGTCTTTTTACATCCTTCCCAGGCTGGCTGGTGTAAATTCCGCTGGTTAAAAAAAGACACGGCCAGTGTCAGAGCGCGCTGCGGCAAACCTACCTTCTTGTCAAGAATATGGTTAGTTGTGAAGGCTAGTGGTTGGGGCAGGAAAGCTCACCGGGGGACTGGCTTTACGGGGGGAGAGGGGCAGAATAACTAAGCTTAAATGTATCAGCCCAAGTATGTACATAGGGAAAAGTTCACATACACATACACATACACAAGCGCACCCACACATTCTTACAGCCTGGACCGCCATATTTGGTTACCTGGGGAATTATAGTGGTATTATAATTCCTCTTTCCACACGGACTTTTATTTGTTGTCAGTCAGGCAGAACATCCGTGCCACGCCAGCCACGCTCTGAATGCATCTATCGCCAACCTCCGCAACAACAACCACTTAATAGAAAATATAGGTTATGATGGCTGAATAGTCAAGATGTGGCGACTTATAACAATTACTGTTTCAAATCCAAGATATGCATTGCCTTTGTTTTGGATCGCTGATAATATCTATTAAACTTTGACTGCGCGGGACACTGAAAATGACTAAACGAATGACCTAAAGGAGACCAGGTGTTTTATTATTATTGTCACGGCGTTGTACAATGTAGGCGCAGACAACAAAACGTGAATATTTAAGTATGGGGTCTTCATGACGTATGCGCAAGTTCAAGGTGGTTTGATCTTGAAGCCATAAAACACTCTCTTTTTAGTGTGGACTCATTGCACTCAATCACACGTGAAGTGTTTCGGTGATTTGTTCAGTAAAGGTGGCAGTGGTAGGAGACGGGGTGGTTCAGTGGTTAGAGAGCTATCTGCTTAAACAGTGGTCTGCGTTCAATCTCTGGCAGAGGGTTATGTTTTTTTTTCAGACCAGTATGCCTCTGGTGTCGGCCCAGTTTCATAAAATTGGTACAATACAGTTTTCTGAATTTTCTGTACATTGTTTAGGAGTAAGGGCGACGAGGAAGAGAAATGACTACTCAACCTCATATCTCATGGCATAACATTTCACACTCCGATGTCTTAGCAGCTAAAAACCTATATAGTTGTGGTAGCAGCAGCACATGTAGTAGTATTAGCGGCAGTAATAATAGGGGTGGCTGTGGTAGCAGTTGTAGTAGTAGCAGTAACAGTTCTAGTAGCAACAGCAGTAGTATTAGTAGTAGCAGCAGGAGATGTTGTAGATGTAGTAGTAGTAGCAGCAGTAATTGCAGCAATAGTAGTAGTAGTAGTAGTAGTAGTAGTAGTAGTAGTAGTAGTAGTAATTGGATAAGTAGTAGTAGTAGTAGTAGTAGTAGTAGTAGTAGTAGTAGTAGTAGTAGTAGTAGTAGTAGTAGTAATTGGATAAGTAGTAGTAGTAGTATTAGTAGTAGTATTAGTAGTAGTAGTAGGGGTAGGGATTGTAGTGGTAGCAACGACAGTAAGAGCGGAGTGGAAGCAGTATTGGCGGTTGTCGTAACAACAGTGGTTGTGATGGTGGTAGCATTAGTAATAATTGCAGTTCGGTCAATGCATTGATCTTTACATTGGTTAATGCATTAATACGGCTTGAATCACACACACACACATATATTCACACACACACACACACCACCCACACACACATACAGACAGAAAGACATAGACACGCATATGCTAAAAACTCAAGCACACACACACACACAAACACACCTACATACAGACAGAAAGATATAGACACGCATATACTAAAAACTCAAGCACACACACACACACACACACACACACACATATTTATGAGGGTCTATATATGTTATACTGCATTTTATATAACTATTTCTGTCACATGAAGTTGTTGCTTTGATGTATCAGTTGTTTTCGTGGCGACCTCTGCGTAAAGAGACCGAGCCATGTCGGATAAAACGTAGTGAAATGAAGTAGACCCTCTTGCTCTTAAAGCCCTTTACGTTAAGAGTTGTTACTTCAATGCATCAGTTGTGAGTGATAATCTAACAATTGTAACCTCATTTTAACACCTGCCGTTTTAAAATAACATTGTCACCTTAATTTAACAGTTATTACTTTATTTTAACATGTGGTGATATTATTGTAACTATTGTGACATTAATTAATCAGTTGTTACTAACATTTGCCACTTTACTTTAAGTTACGACTTTTATTTAATAGTTATGTCTATAATTTAACAGTTGTTACTTTAACTGAACTGCTATTAGTCTATCAGTCGTCACTTTAACAATGGCGACTTATATTAATAGTTGTTACTTTAATTTAAAAGTTTTCACTTTAATTTAACACTTGTCTCTCTAATTTAATAATAAACGCTGCAATTAAACATTTGTCTTACTCAGAAAGCGTTACAGTGATGACTGTATAAAATAAAGGAAGTCAAAGAAGGAAATGGAGTAGTCATGACATATTAATACTGAACTGGGATAGGTAGGGTTAAAACAATAATTCCGACTGAGTGGGTTATTGTAAATATTTTGTTAGGACTGAAAGAGTTTACTGATGATCGAGTGAGATGGCAGAACATGACCGCCCACGCTTACCGGCATGGCACATGATGGATGGATGGAAAGAGTTAAGTTGCATTACCGGCTGGCTTGTGCGACCATGTCGATATATATCCTTCGTTTTTAAATGATGTTCACTAACTGGTGTTTCGACATTTGTCCACTAGACGCTCCCTGACTACGCAGAATGTTTTCTGTCTACCATCCTCAGTCTATCATAGCATTTTTTTTTACAATGTATTCCAGCTTGTTGCTTACCGTGGCCGAAGAATGTTAACTCGTCCCTTCTGCTGTCTGTAATGTATTACAACTTTGCTCTGACCTCTTTGTACTATACCGTCACTGTTCTTTCTGTCTGTATGTTAACATTCCACTGTAAAACCACATTTCAGTATACAGGATTTTCTTGTCTGGTTAACAGTTCTGACGGTTTCAAATGTTTGCTAACAGAAGAGATAAATTCTCAGGTATTGATCGGCAGCAATAGAAGTAGAGAAGACAAGTAGAGACGTGATGAGACAGGATATAGTGTAAAACTGAAAGCAGGTATCCCCAGGATACCAGTCTACACCGTCCAAATAACGACAACTTCTCGCTGAAAACAAGTTCGTGCTTGCTTGCTTGCTTGCCTGCCTGCCTGCCTGCCTGCTTTCTTTCTTTCTTTCTTTCTTTCTTTTCTTTCTTTCTTAAGAACTTATTGTACATTACGTTCTATGAAAAAAATCACAAAGGAAATGAGATTCCTGAGAAGAATACACAATGTATTAAGAAAAGAGAAAATCTGAAATGAAGAAATCAGGACTAAAGTGGGGGTGGGGGGGGGGTGTGTATAGCATCGCTAGATTTCATCAGAAAATAGCAAGTTAAATGGTTTAGCCGTATACCTAGATTACCAACTAACAGTATAGCACAACACGCAATGATGTACAGACCAAACGGAACCACAAGAAGAGGACAACCATGTAAATGATGGACAGAGAGAATAAAAGAATCCATGGAAATCACGAAATATGAAGCCAATAAACGGGCACTCTCCCGCTGTTTATGCTTCACTTAGACACCGCAAGGTACCAGCTGAACAAGATGAGATGAGATGTTATAATGAGATTTATTAAAATTAAAACAGTAGTTTTCAATTTGTCTATTCTGTTGCTGACTTATCTTGGCTTAGTAAGTCAAGCCAGTATATATGTAAACCAAATTAACACACTGATATGATATTCTCATTGCAACAGATGCAAGAAAAATGCCGGGAACAAAATCAGCCACTGTTTATTGCCTTCATTGACCTCACTGCTCGTAGAAAAACTAAGAAGTACATGTGAGTAGAATAGTAAAGAGGGAAAAACAGAAAGACTGGGAAGAGTATGGAGAAACCCTAAATAAAAACTACAAGGAGGCAACCAGAAACTTCTACAAAAAGATAAGTGCAATGCGAACCAGAGGAGAACCCTTTGACCCAACTGAAATAATTAACAGCGAAAATGGAGAACCAATAAGTGAACAAAACAGATCCTAATAAGATGGAAGCAGTATTTTGAACAACTTCTCAACATCCCATCAGATGTCACAGGAATTCAAGAGACCTACACAGATGTCACCGAGGAACTAGAACCAGACATACTAAAAGAAGAAATTATAGAAGCCATCAGATTAGCCCCATTGAACAAATCACCAGGACAGGATGAAATACCAAATGAACTAATTAAAGCAGCAAGGGAAGTAGGAACAGCTTGGCTACATAGACTATTCAACCATGTTTGGGTAGAACAACAGACACCACGAGACTGGGGAAACGCCATAATTATCCCAATTTGGAAAAACAAAGGCAGCAAAAGAGATTGCACACAATACAGAGGCATTTCACTATTGAGTCATACTGGGAAAATATTTTGCAAAATTCTTGAAAAAAGATTACGAACTACTTTAGAACCCCAGCTAAGCGAAACGCAGCTTGGATTTAGGAAAAACAAAGGATGCACAGACGCCATTTTTGCTCTTAGACAACTTATAGAAAAATCAATTGAATTCAATGAAACACTCTACTTAGCCTTTGTTGACCAAGAAAAGGCATTCGATAGGGTAGATAGAAACAAGCTGTGGGAAATCCTTAAACAATATGGAGTGAGTACACATCTAACAAACCTATGTAGAAGTTTATACAACAACAGTGAATGCATAGTGAGAGCAACTGGAGGACACTCAGAACCCTTCACCATAAGATCTGGAGTACGACAAGGTTGTGTCCTGTCCCCTCTCTTGTTCATAACATATATAGACAACATATGTAAAGAAACCAGCCAAGCAGAGACAGCAAGAATACCGCATGACGAGAACACAGAAGAAGAACCATCTGCAAATCTAACCATTAGAGAACTCCTGTTTGCGGACGACCAAGCACTAATAGCAAAATCAGAAGCTGAATTACAAGACCACATGAATAGTCTAAACGAAATGTGTAGGGAACATAACATGAAAATTAGCACAAGCAAAACAGAGGTAATGACTATAACTAAAGAAGAACAAACAGCAACAATTCACCTAAACGAACATCCCTTGAAACAAGTAAAGAGCTTCAAGTACCTAGGAAGTATAATATCATCAAATGGCAGATCAGAAGACGAGATCGAAAATAGGTGCAATAAGGCAAATCAACTCATTGGACAAATGGCACCAATACTAAAGAACAAACATGTATCAATAACTACTAAGAAAGCACTTTACAACACAATCTTCCTACCAACTCTGTGCTACCAATGCCAAACCTCGACAATGACAGAAAAAGAGAAAAGAAAAATCACAACAACAGAAATGAGGTTCCTGAGAAGAATACTCAACGTATCAAGAAGAGATAAGATCAGAAATGAAGAAATCAGGACTAAAGTGGGGGTTAAAGCTGCTCTAGATTTTATTAGAAAGCAGCAAGTCAAATGGTTTGGCCATGCATGTAGGCTACCAGTCAACAGCATGCCACAACAAGCAATGATGTACAGACCAGATGGAAACAGAGGAAGAGGCCGACCACGTAAACGTTGGACGGAGGGAATAACAGAATCCATGGGAATGTCGATATACGAAGCCCATAACCGGGCACTCTCACGAAGTTTATACTTCACCTCGACACCGCAAGGTACAAGAGGAACATGATGAGATGAGATTGACCTCACAAATGCATTTGATTTGGTCAGTCGTGAGTCTGTTCAAGGCACAAAATAAGATTGTCTGCCCACCAACTCTTCTGTCCATTGTGGAATCGTTCCACACAGGCATGAAGGGTATAATCAAGTTTGATGGTGCAACTTCAGAAGAGTTTGAAATCTAGAGTGGAGTTAAGCAAGGTTGTGTATTATCCCCCACCCTCTTTGGAATATACTTTTCATTTGTACTGAAATATGCCTTTCGTAATCAGGATGCCGGTATATACATTCACTCACGCTCATATGGCGGCCTCTATAATGCTCAGAGATTGAAGGCCAAAATCAAAATTAGGAAGGTACTGATCAGATAGTTGCTTTTTGCAGATGATGCTGCAATTACGACCCACTCTGAGGAAGAATTACAATGTCTACTATCCGCATTCTCTAATGTTTGTTCTGAATTTGATTTAACAATTAACAAAAAGAAGACACAGATTATGCCACAAGGTGCACATGGGGTACCATCGATCTTTATTGACGACGCCGAACTGGAGATAGTAGACCATTTTACATATCTAGGATCAGAGGTAAATAGCAAATTATCCCTAGATCAGGAAATCAACATCAGGATTGGTAAGGCAGCAACAACAATTAACAGGTTAAGAAAAAGAGTCTGGGAGAACAGGAAGCTTACTGCCAAAACAAAAGTCCTTGTCTACCAAGCCTGTGTCCTTAGTACTCTTCTTTATGGCAGTGAAACCTGGTCAACTTACTCACACCAAGAGAAACGTTTAAACAGCTTTCACATGCGATGTCAGCGAAGAATACTTGGTATTAAGTGGCAAGACAAAATCACAAATACTGAAGTATTGGAAAGATCAGGTTGTGTGACGGTGTATTCCATGCTCAGTCTTCGTAGACTTAGATGGATAGGACACGTTAGGAGGATGGATGATGGTAGAAGACAAAAAGACATCTATTTTGGTGAATTACAGATGGGTAGGAGATCTCAGGGTCGGCCTCTACTACGATACAAAGATGTGTGTAAGCGGGACATGATTGATACAGGCATTTATAATGCACATTGGGAGCAAGTCGCCGCTGAACATGTTGCATGGAGGGCAACAATCAGAAATGGAATAAAGACAAAGGAGAAAATGATTGCAGATAAAGTACACACAGAGCGTGAGAGACGTAAGATGGTGCATGATGGTGGAAATGACCATGTTTTCACATGCATCCACTGTGGACGAACATTTACAGCGCGAATCGGCCTTATCAGCCACATTCGCCACCGCCATGGGTAGTAGTTATTATGCCTTTTTGAAGCACAATGTACCAAACTATCGTCTGTCAAGACGGCAAGGTGCCAATGAAAATTAACACAAAACTAAAAGGCGACTTTACGCCAGATTGTAGAAGAGGCCAACCATGTAAACGACGGGAAGAAAGAATTACAGAATATAAGGGAATCTCGATATAAGAAGCCGTAAATGGACACTCTCTTGCTGTTTATGCTTCACCTCGACATCGCAAGGTACAAGAGGAACGAGATGAGATAAGATGAGGTAGCTTGCGGTTACTTTCTAACCGGCCTTCGCCCATATCATTGTGACGACTATAACCATGTGTCTCCTTCTCAGGACATTCCCAAAGAATGTGGCCTGTCTTTGTCTCATGTGAGTAATCCGTCATCTTTGTGAGTGGGACTATAGTAATAGTTTTATATTGTGTGGTATTATTGCTATTATACTTTTCATCTATTGGAATCTGTACCATCGTTGAGTAATACGAACAAATTAGAAACAAAAAAGTCCCAAAGGGGGAACCAGCTATGAGTCTGATGAGCTAGACCGGTCCCATTTTGTAGGCCAGAATGCGCGGAGGAATAGGTGACGAGTATTATTACTTCTTAGCGGACGACGAACGTAGGCTTCGAACCCTCAGCACACAGCAGCTACACAGACGCGCGCGCTATGAGCGAATAAAGAATCAAAACAATTACACAGACAGCCATCAAAATAAATAACACCCCGATTTAAGAAGATTAAGATGTCTGAACTGGACGAACGGATGGATTCTGTCAGAGAAGTAAAAATGTCTATAATTTGCACATTCACGGTAAAACGAAAAAAAAAAATTGCCTGAGCAAAAACAATATATGTAATACAGAATTAGTTCTAAGCAATTAAAGACAGATGTAAGCTATTGGAAGACAGGAAACATTGAAAGATAGATAGCAATAGAATCTAAGCTAGTATGTTTACAACATGGGGTTTCTACAGTTGCGTCAAGAAGGAAAGAAAATAAGATATTAAAAGGAAAAGTCGCTGGCCGAGTGACTAGAATGTAGGGCTCTCATTCGGAAGACCCGGGTTCGAATCCTTGGTAAGGTGTTGAGTTTTTCTTTTGTTCGGGCCAAAAAGAAAACTCTATCTTGCACAGTTCGCGGCGACGGAACAACCCATGCGGCCTTAATTCCTCATGCTCAAGACCCCCCTGTCCTACACCGCAAGGTACTATAGGCAGTAAATGACAGTTTTTAAATGACAGTACAGGAATAAGAGGAATAGAAGTAGGAAATGATCCTTCCATTGTTCACTTTAGTTTTCCCATACAGGCATTTCGGACTGGCCAGGCTTGTCTGTCATCTAGCCTGATGGAAAGTGGGCCCTGAGGACTCCTAATGAAGCGGGCCCCCTTAAAAATTAGGTCTGTTGAACATGGTAATGACCTTTCAGTACCGGCGACCAATACTGTTAGACCCAGTCTGGTACTGGATCTAGGGAATGGGAGTGTCTAGACTTTGAGATATTTTATGTTTAATTTAAATATATCCATATACATTACATTCAAAAACAAAGTATGTTAAAGGCAAAAGAATAGTATTCATAGCACCGAGTTTTATCCCATATGGCTCGGTCTTTTTCCGAAGGGCGGCCTGCACGAGCTCCGTAACTCCAGCGACGACCCCCAGGAGTCTTCGAGAAAATTGCAGCCGTGAACCGAATGACGTAGCCCGAAATTGAACCCACAAACTCAGGAACGTGAGGTAGATGGCGTAACTACTTCGCCACGGACCCTCTCTACTCACATACATACGTGTACTCACACATAGGCTCACTTGTTTGTATACAGGTCCTCTTTTTCTTTAAAATTACGTCACTCGCCGCGCCTGAGGGAATCTAGAGTTAGAGTTAGTTGTATATCTTTTACAGTAGGCTGGAATCAACCTCAACATTTATTGATTGTCAGTGATATAGTAAGCAATATTTACGTTTAGTAGTTTGTCATTGAGTTCTGGACGGACGACTCTCTTACCACAGAAATCAACGCAAAGGGGCTTGCTCTCAAATCGTCTACGGCTGATGTCGAATCCTCGTCCCGGCATGTCTGGGAAGTGTGAAACTGCATTCACTAACCCCCTAAACCACTCACGTCTAGGGAACACGGCTAACGTTACCGTTGTGTAATTTGTAATCTACAATAATATATATATTATACTCATGGCGCACAGACACAAGCCCAAATAGCAAGCAGGTCAAGGGTCATCCGGGAGGCAACTGAAGAAACCGGAATAAATAATTACGGCATGATAGAAATCATGCAGGTCTGGGAAAACCTATACATAGACATAAACCGGACATATGCAGTGCTGTTGAGAATACACGTATACACATTTAGCATCCATATATAATAAGCCGGTGTCAATTGCTTAGGCACAGTGGACGCAATTTCACAATGCTTTTACCAGGGTATAACTGGTCATGATTAACTGGTGAACAGGGACAGACGGGGAATTTCTTAGTGCGGCGTTAGAGAGAGATCGCGAAGCAGACTCTTACAGGAATTGCCGGATTCCTGAGGCCACATCCGCCTAAGGGTCGGGAGTCTGTCTGTCGCGTGAATGAGTTCCAAGGGTATTGTAGCAAAACCAAAAGTGTTCAAAATAAATAAGGTGTAGCAAATCGGTAAGGAATGTGTTTGTTTCTGATAATATTGCTCAAGAAACAACAGAGGAAACATGGAAACACGTTACGGTGACGCTGTAGCAGATTTAGTCCTCCCAACTCCGCTTAACGTTAAAAGTGGGAGACAAAAGAAGAAAGAAGATACCATAGTAAGGTAAATGTTGACCTGTTCAGTCGCTATCTTATCTAAAATATCAATGGGTGACTACTGATTTCACACATAAAATGACCACAGAAAGAAGTAACAATAAAACTGAAGGTTAAAGAACATAATTTCCTTTCCTCATCTCCATATAACACAGATTTGTGCTTAAAAAAACACACACACAACAAGTATACAACGATACCCGGTTTGACAAAATACTCTGCGAAAATATCGTCGTTAAGTACTCGTATCTCATGTATCAGTAGCTAATGAATGAATCACTGAAAAACGAGAAGTAGGTTGAGAGCTTTACCAAAGCACAACTACAAAAAACAATGGACGTTGCGGCCAAAGCCTTCGTCAGCACAGAACAAACAAACAAAAATCGATTAAATAATACACGATCGACACTACATGAATGTCTAAATATCAACTCATCTGTGTCCGAGCTTGAGACGGCTATCCAAGGCTGGCTATTCTCGTATCAGAGCTAAGCAAGTGGACACATTTCACCCTCTCAACACATGAGAGATGGATACAGCAAACACCCTTTGTAAAACAGTATGAGTTAAATTGTCATAATAATACATTTATGATTTTGTATCTCTCCCCAAATGCCTCATCAATCAAATTCAAAATGTTACATTGATAAGTCAGAGATTTCTAAGAGCAATGCACACGGCTCATGTCTTAGTCTTCTTCTTCCAGTCCAAGATGGCGAATAAGCGGTTGAGCTGTTAAGGCCTCGGGAGTGTTTTTGCTTCTGGTTACTGCTTGCTTACGCACTTTCCTCATGTTGGACTGGTAGTCGCCCAGCTACGGATTTGAGTGCTTGGAGCGACAATGTGAGCTGTGGATTTCGTGTGATATTCACTGGCAAAGGAACGGAACATTATGGGGGTGACCCTTTGTCGTGAAGTTGGAACCGCGATTAACTGACTAACTTCTTCTGCATTTGGTGCGCTTGGAATCAGCCGATATCTACATGAAATACACCTCGCCATTTGTGATCAGCTACTACCCGTGTGTTTGGAGCAATGCATGCTGAGTTAGCATATCTTCTACGTTTGGTATGCACATTTTAAAGAAATCTGGCTCTATATTTTAACGCCCAGTGCAGTTAAAGTTAGTCCTTTGAAAATAATATACTTCAATCTTTTTCAATCTGATTACTGTCTCCGCTATGCGCATCTGCTCCGAAATCTTCAGTTTCTGAATGAGTCAATACAGACACAGATGAAATACAATAACGAAGGATATAGATCGATGGAAAGAAATTGTGAATGAAGTCCCGAATATGTTTCTGGTTTCATGGGGCACTGCATTTCATTGTGTATTAGCTTCATTAAAAATGTATCTACCCTGTTATACTTAGTAAACTTCTCATAGCAGTCATTAATGCATTTCTTCTTGTTTTGTCTATCGACAAATATCTTTCTCATTCACTACAAACTGATAGTATGCCCTGAAACGCACTAAATGGCCTACAGGTGCATAGAAGCATGCTGTGTTTTAACGAAACACAATTGTCCTTATCGACATCTTTCCCAATCGTTTTCAATAAATGTATGTCCCCGCCTTTCGCGTCTGAGATATCATCCGGGTAGAAAAGTGGTTCTCAGCCTTTCAAGCTCATGGCTCTATCAACGCTGTCTCTGTCTCTGTCTCTGTCTCTCTCTCTCTCTCTCTCTCTCTATATATATATATATATATATATATATATATATATATATATATATATATATATATATATATATATATATATATATATATATATTCATACTGCAACTCGACCGTGGATAACTGGAATCTCTCCACCTCTCTCGCAAAAAAATTCCTCTTTCTAAAAACTCTTACTATAAGAATAAAAAAGAAGGAAGGGGCGGGTGGTTTAGATGCTATGAGTATTGTATACTCTACCCACACCTTCCGTTATCAAGGAATAGTGAATGGAACGTCAAGCCTTCTCTGATAAGGAGGACAGATTTAGAGGACCATTGACCACATTGCGCACATCAAAAATCCCTCATCAGTTGGCAATCTAAAAGAGCCAGCGGAACGGGCCACTAACTACAAGTAAAATAAACATTTCCATGCCTTCAAGCGTATTGAACATGTCTTGGCAGATCTCCCCCCCCCCCTTCTCCTCCCATAGCTCAGTTGGTACTCAGTGGGTGGTGTAGTCAGTATCGCGTTGGCCGCCTTTATTTCCCAAGACATATCTCCTGGCATCCATTTTAAGCTAGACGGACATGAGAATATGGATAAATGTTCAAAATCTGCCTCGATGCAGATCCGAACCGATCACTCAGCCGGCAGGTGAGCGTCTAGCCACTACGCCAATGTGACGCCGATATAGGCCGCTGCCTGGGTTACATTTGAGAAAGAGAAAACCTGCCCACAAAATATATATGTATAGCACATGTGATTCTGGCATATACATATCTAGGTCATCTCCGGTGATACGGAGTTTGTGCACTGTGCTCAGACGCCCATCGTGTGATCTATAGGAGGCGGGTAAACACTCATGGATATATATATATATGAGTTCAATGACAGTGGTCCTTAGCCAAGAAGATAAAGAGAAAACAAGTACAACGAGCCAAAACTTTGGTTACCTTATGAGGTGGCGAACCGTAAACGCCTTGGCGTATGGGCATGGCATTTGATGGTGATGATGATGATGATGATGATGATGATGATGATGATGATGATGATGATGATGATGATGATGATGATGATGATGATGATGATGATGATGATGATGATGATGATGATGATAAAAATGAAAAAAAAAGATAGCGCAGATAAAATGGAGTTTAGTTTACATCTAAAATATGCATCGCGTCAAAGACCACACACGGCGCCCCTAACTGTTAGAGGTCCCTAGGGAGTCCTGGGGCCAAGGCTTGTAACCGTTCCTACAAAGTTCCTTCTAACTATAGGTCAGAGTGTAACAATGCAAGATTTCAGGATGAAAGCCCCGAGCAGACTTCATATGATATCTGACTGGTTATAATCCCTAGCTTTGTTGTTTATAAAGCTGGTTAAGTACAGTATGCTGCAAGCTTGGGATAAAACTGGGGAAATCCAACAAAACAAGGATGAATCATCAATACAATGAAAGATTGTTTGTGAGAAAGTATGGGTGTATCCAGGACACTTATAGATGAAGCAGGTGATCCCACGTTTCAGAAAATCAGCACCAATTCAGACGTAATGTACAAACGTACATTTGAAAACCTATAAATAACATGAAATATGTAACTCAGATGTGTTCGTGTGTTACGTACCACTATTTCGCTGTTGAGCGGGCCAGAAGCGGAAACGCTTAACTTTGAGATCTGTAACAACGTGTGATGTACTAATTTCTAAAGAGGCACGAAGAAGAGAAATGGATCCAATGCAGCGTTTAACATTCTGAGGGTTAATTTTGACCAATACTAGAGAAACGTCTATGTGTTCATTCATCATTATTAAGTGCCATGTAGATAAGCTTGGAGGTTATACTGGGTGTTTGTAAAGTCACTACACTATGCATATAAAACAAATTTGAAAAATGAAGTACACGATGACATCAATAAATGTGCTCCACTGTACATGGTAAAGCAATATGCAGCGAATGGCTGTCTCTGCTAGAGTAATTCTTTGCACTCCAAACAAAATGGTGTTATCGACGTAAGAAAGAATTGTTTTTCAAATTTATTCTACATACAAAGTGTAGTGAGACTTTACAAACACCCAGTAGTTCGCCATTTCACACGATCACCAGAGTTTAGTGAAGTTAATTCTTAAGTGATGTTAAATATGCGGATTCTCTTGACGTCATAATAATTATTAGAGAAGATTAAAATGTTTCTTTAAGAAGATAAGAAAACAGAACAATGGAAGGAATCCAAACGGATACCTAACAATTAAAAAGACAAATTAATTAACAGGCATTCGTTGCCACTCATAAGTACATGCATCATATAGTAAGTTATGTGGAGAAAATTACTTCCTTCACAACCCACGGGACATAATCTCGATCCTTCTCCAGTTCCAGTGTGCCAATACTGTCCGGTGGCAACTGTGGCGTTCGTCAACCTTTGTTTCTTCTTTAGGGAATAAGTCTCCGTGGCAACTGTTGCGTTGGTCAATCTTTGTTTCTTCTTTAGGGAATAAGTCTCCGTGGCAACTGTCGCGTTGGTCAACCTTTGTTTTTTCTTTAGGGAAGAGGTCTCCGTGGCAACTGTCCCGTTGGTCAACCTTTGTTTCTTCATTAGGGAAGAAGTCTCCGTGGCAACTGTCACGTTGGTCAACCTTTGTTTCTTCTTTAGGGAAGAAGTCTCCGTGGCCAAGTGGTTACGCCGTATGTCTGGGACTCTGAAGGCCGTGGGGTCGTTCTTGGACTCTGTCATTTAATTCGCGAGTGCAATTTCTGTTCGGAGCCCCTAGGGGTCGTCGTCCGAGCTATGTGCTGTGTGCGACGCTTTCGTCAGACATTTAGCTGCCATGTTGAGAGAGACCTAACTACATAGGATAAACCGAGTGCAAGGAAGTCGACCCTCTTGTCTGTTTATAAAAGCTCTTCTTCCAGGAACAACCCCTTTCATTACTGTTCGTTATAAGCCATCCTGATGTTTAATATGGTCAAAGAATGTAGGTTGCCGAGACTTGATACCATGTATCAGCCAGTTTTCTTCGCTGTTCACATCTGGTAAAATGTCTATGTTGTTTATCATTCACGATATTCTAAGAACTGTTCTGTAACATTTAAGTTCAGCAGACTTGATTGTCTTCTTCAGTGATTGCACGATGGTTCAGGATTCACGTCCATATTTTGCCAAGAGAAAGACGCATCTTCTGAAAATGTGTACTTGTATGTTAGTTAGTTAGTTAGTTAGTTAGTTAGTTAGTTAGTTAGTTAGTTAGTTAGTTAGTTAGTTAGATGCGGTTCCAACTTCACGGCAAAAGGTCGCCCCATAATGCCCCATTTATGTGCCAGTGAATATCAGACAAAATGCTCCTCGCTGCCCCATGTGAAAAGTGGAACCGACAGGAGTCTCGACAAACCAACAGCCCGCACAGGTATTCTATGCATAATGCTGGTACTGTGCCTTAGGCTCTGGATGCTGTATGTGTTTGCATTACTAGGACCAGTCGTCTCCTAAGTTTGTTTTGTGCAGTATCCATTGGTGTTAATTATAGAGCAACATGTTTTAAGCTGTTGACCTTTTGACATTTCTTCCGTGCTTGTAATTGTTGTTTGACACGCGCTTGTGAGTACATTATTATTTTATTTTTTTAAATTCAGACACAGGTTTTGATTTTCACTGTATCTTTTAAGAGAGCAGGTGAACTGTTCTAACCCCTTAGTATTTGTTGTCACTCACTGATGACTAGAGGTTGGGAATATATATATATATATATATATATATATATATATATAGAGCAGAGGAAGGCTGGGCCACCATTGCTCTGTGCACTCAATCCTACACAATGTGATAGTCTAATACTTCATATACCCATAGCCAGTGGCGCTGTAAAGGACCTTTTCCACGTCTTAAGAAGAATTGGGCATATGGTGCTAGGCCTATGTGAGTTAGTTAGTTGGTTGGTTGGTTGACTGGCTGGCTGGCCGGTTGGTTGGTTGGCAGGCTGGCTGGCTGGCTGGCTGATTGGTTGGTTGGTTGGCTGGCCGGTAGGTTGGTTGGGTGGTTGGTTGGTTGATTGGCTGGCTGGCTGGCCGGTTGATTTATTGGTTGGTTGGTTGGTTGGTTGGCTGGCTGGCCGGTTGGTTGGTTGGTTTGTTAGTTAGTTAGTCAGTCGCGGTTCCAACTTCATGGCAACGGGTCGTCCCCATTATGTTCCGTTCTTGAGCCAGTGAATATCACACAAAATGCTCCCCACTGTCCCATGTGAAAAGTGGAATAGACAGGAGTCTCGACAAGCCAGCAGCCCGCATAAGTGCACTGTGCATAATGCCGCCGTCAGAATACCAACATAAAAGACCTCCACGGAAAATACAGTTCATCGTCGATGGAAGCGGCAGTCACTAGAAAACCAGCAGCCACACATTACTGCATTACAAGTCGAGAGGATCGACTTCATTGCCCCGGGATTTATCCCACATTGCTCAGTCCCTTTCAGCAGCGCGGCCCACTGAAAGCATCACTCAAGGCACTAACAGGTATAAACTTATGTTTGCATGGACTTATCGGCACTCGGTGGGTGATGAGATCAGATTACACCGGTCACCTTTATTTCCCAAAACATCCATAGTACATATTGCCAGTGGCGGACTGGCTCTAAACTATTGATTTTTTCCCCATATCCTTTATATGACATCGCAGTCAACACCAGCATTTCTGCCCTTGTGATCTCTTGGCAAGTTTACGTTCTGTAGTTTGCCATTGCTTTCTGAACGACCGGCACCGATACCAACGCGAAAGCAACGCAACACGATCTGCTGCCAAATCACGCGCAGCTGTGTTTCTAACGCGGGTATACGGGATTACGAATCTCGTCTGTTATCAATATCTCCGCCACAGAGACAAAATTTTGATTGCCAGATCTAAATATGTTTACATATTGTTGTATTTTTAAGAGGGCCCACTTCATTAGCGTGCCGCGGTCAGGCAGGGCTAGACACTCGCCTGCCGTCCCGGTCGTTAGGGGTTCGATCCGCACTTGGGGTGGATTATAATTTTTAAAAAGCGACTTGGACTCCCAGGTTGATTCGGCCTAAAATGGGTACCAGGAAATGTCTTGGGAGAGTCAAGGCGGCGGGTGTGATTATGACCACATCAGCCACGAGTGCCGACTGGTCTATACAAATATGGTTTAAGCAACAAATGCCCACTGTGCCTTGAGGCGTGTCTGACCACCTGGCCAGTCCGCCACTGCCCACACCAGTTTCCTGCCACGGGACTTGGTTATGCACAATAATGTGCATATCCATGCTATCCAGGCTCCTGATCTTTTATTTTCTGTTCAAGACTTCTTTTGACAAACGTTTCCACATGGCTCGACAACAACTGGCCCACTGCTGAAACAAACAGCTGCTCTGTTCACTGTTACACAGACATCTCGATCCACGGCGCTTAAAGGTTACAAAGGGAGGGGTCAGATAACATATTTACCTCAAAACATAGACGGTTGTGTTGTGCCTCCTTAATGTAAATATAGAAGCCTCGCAGCTCATTCCAAGATTTTGAAAATCCCGAAAGGAATGATTATGATAACATACTATAAATATGCTGGGGATGACATGGTGTGAGATAAGCTGGAGCCGGCCCTACAAAGCGAAAGATCTCAGATACACTGGGTCTAGTCTGAAGGGACGTTGTCTTTCAAATCTCATGTAGTGCATTTTGAAATTGACGACAAAGGTGGCTTTGAGGCATTTATTATCAACCAGAGGGGAGCGGCAAATGAAAACAATGTGAGATTTATATCTTTAAAATTGAAAGTTGGATAATTGTAAATACCTCATAAGGAAAATCCCATACGAATTGTTGTACGTGACGCCCATTTTCTTACCTGAATGCTTAATGGGAGTATGCTATAACCAGACAGCACGGGCAGTGGCGGACTGTCAGGCAATCAGCTTTTCAGCTTTCTCCCATAGCAAGTGGGCAGTATAGGCCTCTAATGAAATGGGCCGTAGGGGTCTCTAATGAAATGGGCCGTAGGGGTCTCTAATGAAGTGGGCCGTATGGTCCTCTAATGAAGTGAGCCCTTTTAAATATTAGGCAGCATAGTAAAAATGTTAATGACCTTTTAGTCCAGGCAGCCAATATTTTAAGACGCAAAAGGCGCTGAGCACAAGTGGAGTCACGTAATCAGTGTTATACTGGCCGTTTGGTTAGGCGGCGTCGAACACCAGAGCCCTACTGGTAAAAAGTGCCACACTGCTACTCTATTGGGAATCGAGCCAAGGACTACTGAGTTAATAGCTGAGAGAGCTAACTGCTACACACGCACTGTTTAAAGCTTGCTGCTGTAATAAGTCACGTGGTTAACTCTCTCTCTCTCTCTCTCTCTCTCTCTCTCTCTCTCTCTCTCTCTCTCTCTCTCTCTCTCTCTCTCTCTCTCTCTCCCAGGCACGAGCGAACGAACTTTATTTTCAAAGGGTAACAAATTGGGCATGCAGCCCGTCTTACATTCGGCCCTTCCAATCATTCATCTTTCATTCATCAATTGTGCATGTTACATTCACATAGGAAAAGACATTGTCAAATGGATCTTGTAAACATAAACAATGCATATTACCATGTTATGAGACACACATTCACATGTACACACGCACATTTATAAACACACACGCACTCAAACATACCTGCATACATACTTACATTATTTGTACAAACTCTCACAGTTATGCACACACTCAATGGCAGATGTTATGAGGAAAAAGAAAACTACACGAATTCAGTAATACCTGTTTAGGACTGAGGAAGTTAAAATAACGACTGTCTGGGACTGAAAGTGTTAAAATAACACCTGCTTGGGAGAGAAAGTAAGGTTTGGGACTGAAGGAGATAAAGTAATGATTGAGACTGACGGAGATAAAATAATGTGTGTGACTGCAGGAGACAAAGTAATAATTTGACTGGAGGAGACAAAGTAATGATTGTGACCTAAGAAAACAAAGTAATGAGTGTGACTGAAGGAGATAAAATAATGTTTGTGACTGCAGGAGATAAAAATGGAAATGACTTCTTTCCAGGCCATCATGATTTATCTGTTTTCCAAACTAAACACATGATCCCAAAGGCTCTGACTACGTCTACATTACATGTGCCAGTTCCCAAACCAATGATGCAGACCCAGCCAATCTGTCCGCCTGCTCGTTTCCCACAACACCAGCATTTCCTGAGGGAAAGATCCTCCAGGTGCTACCTAACTTTGACTTTTATTTTTAACTGAAGTATGTCAGTCTGCATGAAGCAGGCCTGTCTTCACCCTTCACAGCATGCTCAGTAAGTCCTTTGTGAATTTTCGCTAAAATAAACCCCCCATTTTGTTGACCGAACAATCTCTGAATGTCGAGATAGGTATTCCTTTGTGTTACTGATGTTTTATGGTTTTGTTTTTGTTGTTCCGTTGAAGAATACTTCGGTGGAAACGTTAGCCTCTATCTGTGCGTGTTTTAACATTCGTCAAGCTTCTTAGTCATATGTCGTGTTTTTATTCGGACTAACATACAAATATAAGAGGATAACAAAACATCAACAAACTACGGGTGTTCAATATACTGTATTCCCTTGTTGAATTTAAACACATCAGTTTGTGGCTTCTGTATTTCAACCACGGGTGACCGGAAAGTCCTTTATGTAATAGTATTTTGGAATCCTGTCTCACCTTGCTCTGACCGTAAATAATTCATACTTGGGACAAGTGGCTGTATGAAAGGCTGACAGTTCATTTGTTTGCCGAGGTCATTCAATGATATGCAGTAAGAGGAGTTTAACACTGGGCAACAAGAAAGCCCACTCAACAATAACCATTGTCCCGTTGACAGCGAGCTGGCTCGGAATGATTTGAGAACGTACTGGACGTTGAAAGTGAATACTGATTACAAGGATTTAGGGCACGGGTAGAGCAGGCTTCTCTGCCGGTCTGACAGTCATGGATTCGAATCACCAGTCAAAGTGGATTTATTTAAACTAATCTGGAATGTCTGGTCGAGCTAGCCTAAATGTGGTAGCATAAAATATCATGGGAATTTAAGGCGACCAGTTTGATAGGGACTATATTATCCATGGAGTGTCAGTTGGTATATAACAAAATGGAGATGTCACTATAGACTCAAAACGCCTCAAGCGTGGTAAAGAGTTATTTAATTTTACTACAAGTAAACGATAAAGAGGCGCGGTGCCGTGACAAACTGACAGTCACCCTGTGTATACTGTAGATAAAAACAAACAAGGGTAAAAACTAGTTATTACATGCCTTAATGACTATTGAGCATATGCTGTTAGGCCCATAGATCTATAGATCAATCGGCATTCCAGTGGTGGTGTGATGAATACCATGTTGGTCGTCTTTATTTCAGAAGGCATTTCTCGGTTCCCATTTTAGGCTGTATCGACTTGGTAGTTTAATCCACCTCGATGCATATTGGAACTCATAGCCACGGGACCGCAGAGGTGTTCAGTACTTGTCTTTGAAGACAGGTCAAACGAAATAGAGGACGACTTAACAGCACATGAAGACGAGAAATACAAATAAATGAATAATATAGAAAGGACATGTGAGCTGCATGAGATGGATAAGGGTAGGACAGCGTGAAGTGGGTTGGTTGAGAATCAGGGGCAAACAGGACGAATCATTTATTAAATATATAATTTGGTAAAACAAAGCTATAACATCATGACAATGAAACGCTAGTCTCGGGGGTCAAATGACGACGCGTCAGGTATTTGTGTCCGCAATTAAATGCCGCCAAAAAGAATGGGTACAGCAGGTTTCAAGTAATTACAGCCATATCATTGACGTCACTAAATATTGTGTATCCAAAGTCATTTCATAAACAGGAATGTTTTGAGTTCTTGCTAACTTACTGCGCGGTTAGAGCTGTGTGTGTCACACGCATACTGCCTGCAGCATATTATGTCGGACCGCAGGCAATGAAGGTTTAAAAAACCGTTGGGAGAAAATAAATAAACTGTTTGTGTGTTCTTTCCTCAGAGGTGGATTTTACAAATGTAATAGGTCGACCCAGTCTTGCAGGTCGACCCAGTCCTGCAGGTAGACCCAATTTTCCAGATAGACCCAATCTTTCAAGTTGCCCCAGTCTTCCAGATAGACCCAGTCTTCCAGATAGACCCAATCTTTCAGATATACCCAGTCTTCCAGGTCTATAAAGTTTAAAATGAGGACCAGGAAATGCGGAAATAAAAGTTACAAGATGCCAGCGCGTTAAATGGCAAGGGTTTATTACTGCATTTGATCATGTTTGTGCTGGTCGCCCATTGCCTCTTCTTCCAGCAACGACGGCTTTCATTTCCAAGAAATGCTTTATTCTCACAACCGCCTTCGTCGTTTATGGCCGTTGTTTTGTTTCTTGCCTTATGATTTAATCGACCAACAGCGTAACACTCTCGCAGTCATCAGTATCCAGACAGAAGACAGCAACATCTTTTGGGTACAATAAATAACGCCTACTCACTAATGGGACTCGAAACTCTCGCGAAAGAGACATGTCCATAAAGCTATTCTTGGAAAGATACAGTGATGGTTTCTCATTTCCCCTTCACATCACATGGATGGTTTGTGATCTCCTTCGACAACAATTTCCAACAAGGCAATCCCTGGCTATGTCCAAGTGTCGAGCTGTCCATTTATCCCGGTGAATGCTGGACACCTTGGAGTGTATTTGTCCCCCTCTTCTGTGCTGCTCTATATCTACCGTTTGGACCCATACATAAGACTTTCCCCTCATCGACTCGAGGCCATGATGTGTTTCTCAGAATCTCCACTACTTCAGAGGACTACTGACAAGCTAAAGGTAGTCCAGCAACGGACTATACTGCCGTTAGAGTATGAAGTTTTAGGCCATGCCACGTGGGATAGGGGTGGCCGGTGTGTCTTGACGTCGAATTTATTTTCCAGGCATTTTCCCCACACCCCTACCCCCATCCCCAAATCTTAAAATTGATACTAATTTTTTATAAGGCTTGCTCGACTCCAGAGCAGTACAGGGGGTACACAATAATTCTGCATCTGCCCGGGACCACTGTCTTTGGAGGCAGGTGCACTAACCACTATCCCAATGTGGCACCATTAATGGATTCTTCTTCTAATTCTTATTATAGCCCGTGCCATTTGTGATACAGTCTGTTCACAATGTTCTGCCTCGAGTACGGCCGATAATTTCTGATGCCGATGTTTGTCCATGTAACGATGTCAAAATGTTCAGCATTGTCTCTCTCGGTCTCGCACTGTGTTCTCGGCAAATGTGTTAAATATCACAGTTTCCAGTCCATATTTGGCCACAGATCATGTGCATGCTCTCGATATTCTGACGGTTGTTGTACAATATGTTCCAGTCTATGAGGGTTTTAATTGCTTTAATCTTTTAGAGGAATCTTTGTTCCTCTGCAATCACATTTTCATCGTCGGTCAGTGATGTTCGAACCCATAACTACAGGGCCGACTGACTAGCGTCTAACAACTGCATCTCTCTTCTACAGCATCCACTTGTACATAATATTAGTAGTCATGTGTTAGGGTCAAGTATGATTGTTGATGTCAACCGAAACAGAAATGGCTACTATATTGAAGGGAACAAGAAGAGATACGAATAAAGTAAAGAAAGAAGGAAATAAATAGAGAAAAAGAAAGAAAGAAAGAAAGAAAGAAAGAAAGAAAAAAAGAAAGATAGAAAGAAAGAAAGAAAGAAAGAAAGAAAGAAAGAAGGTAGACAGGCAGGCAGGCAGGCAGGCAGGCAGGCAGGCAGGCATGTAAGAAAGAAAAGACATACATTACTGAAGGTAAGAATAAAGAAAAGAAGACAGGGAAAAATGGAAGAAGAAGAAGAAGAAGAAGAAGAAGAAGAAGAAGAGGAAGTTTCACAAACGCCTGCAAGAAACGAGAATACAACGCCCGCGCGTGACTCACATCTGTAAACCATGCAGCGATAGCTTGGTTCTTGCACGCAACCACATCCTCCGGCCTGCCAGGTCAGAGCGCACCGCCCAGACAATGATGCTGGTGCACCTACATGTGCCTGGCCGTGACAAGTGAGCTGGGCCCGGCCACATCTGTGAGCCGCACGCACTATGTGCTGACCTGACCACGTTGATGACAATGTTGCAAACCAGAACTGTCATTGTTCCGTACTGCACGATTCTGGTGTGTGAATTCCTGTTCTCTGTTGTCTAGCATCCCTGAAGTAGTGGTGGCATTATGATTAGTGTGTTCATTTGTCAAAACAGTGGTCTAAGTTCAATCTCAAATCCTTCTCTAGAGAAGAAGAAGAAGAAGAAGAAGAAGAAGAAGAAGAAGAAGAAGAAGCTCTGTAGCTTAAAAGTCGACAGGGTCGACTTCAAAACCCGGTGTAATGAAGTCGACCCTGTCGACTTTTAAGCTTTTTAAAAAGGATTTTGGAGGAACCCAAACTCTTAACACCACCTCTGGGGGTGACGGGGTTACGGATGCAATCGGTAATCCTGCATACCCCGTTCAAAACAGCAGCGGTCGATTTGTCAGCTGGCCGCCTTGCGTTGGTTTTCATACAGTGGTATGAGTGTCGGTCGCTCATAAAACAATGGCAAACTACTGAAAGTAAACTTGCCAAGAAATCAAAACAACCAAAAATGTTGGGGTTGACTGCGAAGTCCTGTAAAGGAAATGCAAGTAACTTAAGTCTCCTAAACGCTACCGGGATTGCATGTATACTATCAGGGAAGGAAAAGCTACGTGAAAGGAAACTGACCACTTGCGCCTCATTATCCTGTGACCTAGTTTATGTGAAACTTAAAGTTGTTAAGCCGCCTGCCTGGCGCTTAGACGGTCGTGGGTTCGGTTTGGGACATCGATATTCGGTAAACGGGTGCAATTTTTTGGCTACTCTAGTCGGTGGTTGCTGGAGCTACGGGGTTCGTGCACTGTGCCGCTGACCACATCAGCCATCCAGTGCCGATTGGTCTATAAAAATATTGACCTAGAACTATATACCCAATAGATCTCACGGCGTAGAAAAGGGTCGTTTACCTTAACATGTAATGAATGCAAGCCCACTGCAATAGTCAC
This sequence comes from Cepaea nemoralis, assembly GCA_014155875.1. NCBI lineage: Eukaryota > Metazoa > Mollusca > Gastropoda > Stylommatophora > Helicidae > Cepaea > Cepaea nemoralis. The sequence goes on along the minus strand of JACEFZ010028424.1, from coordinate 73,529 downwards.
ACCAACAGTGACTCAGATCGACTTAAACAGCGTTTGCAGTTTTCAGTTTTCATTCTCCTGGTTTGAACACGGTGTCTGGGGAAGCACCCATTTGTGTTATTCGTGTTTCATATACATTTTGTGTGTGCTCCGTTGGTAAAGATTTCTGTCGAAAAGATTATCATTTATTTTCATTTCTCTAGCTTCTTCATATTTTGTGTGAGTATTTCTTAAATAGCTCTGCAGGTCTCTTCAATAAAATTACTAAAGACCATCTGGTGACACGGCAAAATCTGTTCTCACATTTGTATATTAGCGTCTTTCTCATAAATGGATTTTCATCATGTGTTGTGTACACACCGTGTTTACTCGTAAGGTTTACACAGTGGGCGGATTCATGACACCACAATGAAGACTGTTATCCTTGTGTTTGGTGATTACTCCGCAGCACGTAATAGTGAAAACGATAGACATGGCAACTGGAGGTTATAGTCACAGTAACCGTTAATGATATCTGGGCAACTGGAAGTTATAGTCACAGTAATCGTTAATGATAGACAGGGCAACTGGAGGTTATAGTCACAGTAACTGTTAATGATATCTGGGCAACTGGAGGTTATAGTCACAGTAACTGTTAATGATATCTGGGCAACTGGAGGTTATAGTCACAATAACTGTTAATGATATCTGGGCAACTGGAGGTTATAGTCACAGTAACTGTTAATGATAGACAGGGCAACTGGAGGTTATAGTCACAGTAACCGTTAATGATAGACAGGGCAACTGGAGGTTATAGTCACAGTAACCGTTAATGATAGACAGGGCAACTGGAGGTTATAGTCACAGTAACTGTTAATAATAGACAGGGCAACTGAAGGTTATAGTCACAGTAACTGTTAATGATATCTGGGCAACTGGAGGTTATAGTCACAGTAACTGTTAATGGTATCTGGGCAACTGGAAGTTATAGTCACAGTAATCGTTAATGATAGACAGGGCAACTGGAGGTTATAGTCACAGTAACTTTTAATGATATCTGGGCAACTGGTGGTTATAGTCACAGTAACTGTTAATGATATCTGGGCAACTGGAGGTTATAGTCACAATAACTGTTAATGATAGACAGGGCAACTGTAGGTTATAGTCACAGTAACTGTTAATGGTATCTGGGCAACTGGAGGTTATAGTCACAGTAACTGATAATGATAGACAGGGCAACTGGAGGTTATAGTCACAGTAATCGTTAATGATAGACAGTGCAACTGGAGGTTATAGTCACAGTAACTGTTAATGATATCTGGGCAACTGGAGGTTATAGTCACAGTAACTGTTAATGATATCTGGGCAACTGGAGGTTATAGTCACAGTAATCGTTAATGATAGACAGGGCAACTGGAGGTTATAGTCACAGTAACTGATAATGATAGACAGGGCAACTGGAGGTTATAGTCACAGTAATCGTTAATGATAGACAGGGCAACTGGAGGTTATAGTCACAGTAACTGTTAATGATATCTGGGCAACTGGAGGTTATAGTCACAATAATCGTTAATGATAGACAGGGCAACTGGAGGTTATAGTCACAGTAACTGATAATGATAGACAGGGCAACTGGAGGTTATAGTCACAGTAATCGTTAATGATAGACAGGGCAACTGGAGGTTATAGTCACAGTAACTGTTAATGATATCTGGGCAACTGGAGGTTATAGTCACAGTAACTGATAATGATAGACAGGGCAACTGGAGGTTATAGTCACAGTAACTGTTAATGATAGACAGGCAACTGAAGGCTATAGTCACAGTAACTGTTAATGATATCTGGGCAACTGAAGGTTATAGTCACAGTAACTGATAATGATAGACAGGGCAACTGGAGGTTATAGTCACAGTAATCGTTAATGATAGACAGGGCAACTGGAGGTTATAGTCACAGTAACTGTTAATGATATCTGGGCAACTGGAGGTTATAGTCACAGTAACTGATAATGATAGACAGGGCAACTGGAGGTTATAGTCACAGTAACTGTTAATGATAGACAGGGCAACTGAAGGCTATAGTCACAGTAACTGTTAATGATAGACAGGGCAACTGGAGGTTATAGTCACAATAACTGTTAATGGTATCTGGGCAACTGGAGGTTATAGTCACAGTAACTGTTAATGATATCTGGGCAACTGGAGGTTATAGTCACAGTAACTGTTAATGATATCTGGGCAACTGGAGTTTATAGTCACATTAACTGTTAATGATATCTGGGCAACTGGAGGTTATAGTCACAGTAACTGTTAATGATATCTGGGCAACTGGAGGTTATAGTCACAGTAACTGTTAATGGTATCTGGGCAACTGGAGGTTATAGTCACAGTAACTGTTAATGGTATCTGGGCAACTGGAGTTTATAGTCACAGTAACTGTTAATGGTATCTGGGCAACTGGAGTTTATAGTCACAGTAACTGTTAATGGTATCTGGGCAACTGGAGGTTATAGTCACAGTAACTGTTAATGATATCTGGGCAACTTGAGGTTATAGTCACAGTAACTGTTAATGATAGCTGGGTAGAAAACTTGTTCTCAAGGACGCGAATGACGCCGAAGTTGAATGTGAAGTGAAAACGTGGTTTAGAAAACAAAGCACGCAGTTCTATGCAGCCGGTTTCGGAGGACCGATAAAACGATTGAATAAGTGCATCAATATTGGTGGAAATTATGTTGAAAAATAAAGGGACACTGTATGTATAAAAATCAACTGGTTTCAAATTGTTATCATATTTAGTTATTTTTCGCCAGCCATTTGTGACTTACTTATTGACTGCCCGTCGAATTAATATCACGTGTGGTTTTTTTCACCAAAAAATATCTTCAGAAGTACAACATTCGTTTTCTCTATAAAAATCTAATATGTACACCATTCCGTCTCTCATTTGCATTGATGACAGAACCACATTCAATTTACATACTGTATGTTCTTTGCAAAATATTTACTGGAACCAAATAACAGCAATTAAAATGGTAAATAAAGAAGGAAATTATGAACGAACACAGTTGGTAGTAAGACAGAGATGTGATTTGTCACCGGATCTCTTCTCCCTCTACAGCGAAGTAGAGAGATCAAAGAAAAGCCAGTAATAGTATTCGGAGGTTAAAATATAAATAATATACGCTATGCAGATGACACAGTATTAATAGAGAATAATGCAACAGATCTGCAACAATTGTTGGATATTGTAGTAACAGAGGGTGCAAAGAAAGGACTCACCTTGAATATCAAGAAAACAGTAACAATAGTGATATCGAAGAAACAGGTGACACACAAATGTGAAATAGAGATAGAAGGGAAAATTCTTCAACAAGTGGACAGTTGTAAATATCTAGGGACATTTATAACATCGGATGGAAGGTGTACAACAGAGATTGAGAGCAGAATAGGGCAAGCATAGGCTGCATTTCAGAAAATGAAAAATGTCTTATGCAATAAGTCACTATGCATAGAATGTAAGAAAGAGAGTGCTGAAGTGCTATATAGAACTGTATTGCTGTATGGCTGTGAATCTTGGAATATAAATGAACAAATTAGGAAGAGATTGGAAGCAACAGAGGTGTGGTTCCTTAGACGAATGTTGCGAATTCCTTGGACTGCCAAAGTAACTAACAACGAATGCCTGAAAGAGGTTGATGAAACTGGAACATTGCATACAACAATAAGAAAGAGACAAACACCTTTTCCTTTTGGTCATGTGATGAGAAGAGAGGCGTTGGAGAACATCGTGACAACTGGAAAGATCGAGGGAAAGAGAGGCAGAGGCAGACCACTAGAAATGATGCTGGATGGATTGCGACGGTGGCATGGAGGAATATCAACGGCAGAGGTGATCCAGAAAACCAAAGACCGAGATCTGTGGCGAGACATGAAAGCCTACGCCAGTCAGCATGGCACTTGGTGATAATGTTCTTAGCACACAGTGAACAACTAGAGTTAGAATTAAATTGTAAAAAGACACAAATTATGGTCGTCACTAGGAATAAAGAAATACCACAATGTAATATAGAAGTAAATGGGAATATTCTTCATCAAGTGAATCGGTGCAATTATCTCGGAACAGTCATAACATATGATGGGAGATGCCTTGAAGAGATTAGAACAAGAATCGCCATGGCGAAAGTAGCCTTTAGCAAGATGAAAATCACACTGACCAATAAAAAGATGTCAATTGAAACGAGAAAAAGAGTGTTGAGGGGATTCATAGAGCCTGTGCTTTTGTATGGATGTGAAGTTTGGGCAATGAGCAATCAAGCTGACTAAAACATCTGATGGCTGTGGAAATGTGGTTTCCGGGGTGAATGCAAAGAATACCATGGGCAGACAGAAAAACCAATTAGATAATTTAGACGTAGATAGTCAAAATTTGTTGGGCATGTTATGAGAAGAAATGAATTGGAAAACTTTGTGACAACTGTCAAGATCGAATTGAAGAGACCAAGGGGAAGACCGAGAAGTAAATACCTGGATGGCTTGGCGACATGGCATGATCGAGACAAGAACACTGAGCTGATCCACGACTCTGGTGATCGAGTGAAATGGCGAGTCATGACCACCCACGCTTTCCGGCATGGCACATGATGGGTGGATGTTTTTGCAGGACGCTGCAATCAACCCCATGTTGATTTTCTAGACAATTTTACGTCCAGTAGTTTGCCATTGCTCTCAGAGCGGAATGAACCCACAACCCTGCACTAGCACAGAGGAACCTTGATAGCCGCCGCTCTCAACCTTCCGGTCGCGCTGACTCTGCAACAGTCAATTACATCTGATAATTCTTTTTCCACATTACGATCTGTTTGACTTCAACATTTCATTTCTTCTTGTTTTCTCCATTAATATCCATATACATACATTTCATTATCCATCAATCATCTTTTCCCATTAATATCTAGGTAAATGCAGTATTCAACAGCATCCAATTCCTCATGTTCTTGTACACAGAACATTCTACCACCACTCAAATCTCCCGTTAACTGATATCCACGCAAATACAATGTTCATCCAATCCTCATTTCCCCTTAATATCTATGTAAATGCAACATTCAATCCCCTCTCTTGTCTAGTGTTTACTCAAGTACAACATTCATTTCATCCTCCCATATCGGCTGTACATAAAGGTGGGTGCAACACACGCTGGTCTATCGTGGTTGACCGACTTTTCCCCCTTCTCCAAACATCGGCATATATTTTATTTTCTTTCAAACAAACTCTCTACCTGGCGTCTAAAATCTCAGCCTTATCAGTAGGCCGCTTTATGCCTGCTGTCAGAAATTTTAAAAAGAACGAGTTGTCCCTGTTAAATCTGAAGTCCCAAGAGCAGTACAGTATTACATTATCTTATGGGAGGACAATAAATATCTCTCACGGGACGTTTGGAAGGTCGCTAATGAAGCTATAACGCAGGCATTATCTAACTGTGGAAGGAGAGAAAAGCTGCTGGGTGAGATGGATTCCAGTAGATGGATGTATGCAAGTTCACGCGGCCACTTCCTGCATGACGTCGTTTCTTATACACGGGATTCCTTGCAGCAGTTTTATTAACTCTTTTGTTTCAAAGGGTTGTCTTGGAGGTTAGCATGGCCGAATGGACAAGAGTGCTCGTTCGTTAACATCTGGTGTGCTGATAGCGAGGTAGCGGGTACAACCCCTACACCGGTCTGTTGGACTGAAATGTTGACTTCTTGTACTTGACTTGGGGAAGTAAATTACAATTACCTATGAAGTTGGAGTAGGTTCGCCCAATGGCGAGGGGCATTGGTAATAGGAAACACTAATCCAAAGGCAAAAATCCGTGCACTAGAAGCACGTGTGTGGAATACGATTGAGTTCAAATCGAGCGAGAGCAAAAATAAAAAGATTGTCTTTCTATGTTAAGGAATTGTTAAAAAGTTTGTTACATATCCTTTATATAACGTCGCAGTCATTCCCAGCATTTTTCACTGCTCGGTATTTCTTGGCAAGTTTACGTTCAGTAGTTTGCCATTGCTTTCTGAACGACTAGCACACTCATACCATGTATAAAATATCAACGCAAGGCGGCCCGCTTCCAAATGACCTGCAGCTGAGTTTCGAACGCGGCATGCGGGACCGCGAATCGCGTCCGTAAAACTCTTCGCCGCAGCGCCGACGAATTCTACTCAAAACGAATGCATGGTTCCTGGGTCGCGCTCTGTGGCTTATGGGTAATGAGGGGTAGTAAAGCAGTTTCATAATCCCCTCATACCGGTTTGAAGTCAGACACGAGCACTTTGGGAGCAGATGGCTTGTCGTTGAGGTCGGTCTCTGTGGCTGAAGGGCTTGCGAACGCGGTTTGTGAACCCGTATACCCGGGTTCGAAACACGGCGTTGCTGGTTTTTTTCGAAAAAGGTATAGAGGCCGGTCGTTCAGAAAGCAATGGCAAACTACTGAACGTAACACTTGCCTAGTACATCAACAGCAGCTGAAAATGCTGGTGTTGACTGCAACGTCCCGTAAGGGATACGCAAAAAAAAAAAAAAAAAAAAAATAACCCTCACCGCTCAGAAGGCAATGACAAAGTTAAAAATTCCATGCCCTTTGCAGGGTGTTCGTATAAACCCCAACCCGATGTTCTAAGCAATGTTCCTTTCAGTAGTTTGCCATTGATTACTGAACACGAAGTCAACCTTGGAATCCAAACTGTAGTGTGTAGGAAACGAAGGGATTGCGAAATCGTCAATCACTCACATACATGTTCTCAACAATTTTACTTTAAAATGTTTGGTACACGCTCCGTGGCGAAGATGTTACGGACGCGATTCGTAATCCCGTATACCTGGGTTCGAAACACAGTGGTGCTGATTTTTTTTTCTCGTAAAAAGTTATGGGTGCCTGTCACTCAGAAAGCAATGGCAAACTACTGAACGTAAAACTTGCCTAGGAATCACGAACAGCCAAAATGCTGGGGTTGACTGCTCTGTCCTGTGAAGTACATGCAACTAAAATTTAAAATGTTTGGTATTGTTGTGCCATAAGATCTTAATACAGTTTAACCTTCACACTGCTATAGCCAGTTAATGTGTGACTTCCCTCGACCAGTCCCGAGTGTTGTTGGTTGTGGGATCAAGATATTCCAAGTGTTTGACATTGTCAATTTCTTCATTTTTGATTGTAGGATCAAGATATTCCAAGTGTGTGACATTGCCAATTTTTTCATTGTTGATTGTTGGATCAAGATATTCCAAGTGTGTGTCGTTAATTTCTTCATTGCTGATTGTGGGATAAAGATATTCCAAGTGTGTGACATTGTCAATTTCTTCATTGTTGATTTTGTTGTTGTTGTTGATTGTGGGATCAAGATATTCAAAGTGTGTGACATCCGGTGTTGATTATGGGATTAAGATATTCCAAGTGTGTGACATTGTCAATTTTTTTCATTGTTGATTGTGGGATCAAGATATTCCAAGTGTGTGTCGTCAATTTCTTCATTGTTGATTGTGGATCAAGATATTCCAAGCGTGTGACATTGTCAATTTCTTCATTGTTGATTGTGGGATCACGATATTCCAAGTGTGTGTCATTGTCAATTTCTTCATTGTTGATTGTGGGATCAAGATATTCCGAGTGTGTGTCGTTAATTTCTTCATTGCCGATTGTGGGATCAAGATATTCCAAGTGTGTGACATTGTCAATTTCTTCATTGTTGATTTTTTTGGGGTTGTTTTGATTGTGGGATCAAGATATTTAAAGTGTGTGACATCCGGTGTTGATTGTGGGATTAAGATATTCCAAGTGTGTAACATTGTCAATTCTTTTAATTGTTGATTGTGGGATCAAGATATTCCAAGCGTGTGACATTGTCAATTTCTTCATTGTTGATTGTGGGATCACGATATTCCAAGTGTGTGACATTGTCAATTTCTTCATTGTTGATTGTGGGATCAAGATATCCCAGTATCTGACATTGTCAGTTTCTTCAATGTTGATTGTGGGATCAAGATATTCCAAGCGTGTGACATTTTCAATTTCTTCATTGTTGATTGTGGGATGAAGATATTCCAAGAGTGTGACATTGTCAATTTCTTCACTGTTGATTGTAATTGTTGATGGACTTTAATCCTGATTTCTTCATTTCTGATCTTAACAGACAGTAGTAGCAGAATTAAAAAGCCTTGGCCCTCGCTACTTACTATATGATGATGAATAGCGTACCTGGTATCGTCCACTATTAAACTCTGCCCTTCACATAAGAGCCACTTGAGAATCTTAACATTCACCAAGAGATCCGAGGAAAACCCGCACACAGAAACACATCAGGTTACTTCAACGACAGCTCAAACCTCATTCTGACTTAGGCTCTGCCAATCTACACTTCAGTGTTATTTTAATCTCTCGTCTCCTGTTCATTTCAGTAATTTCATCTGAACATATCTCTGCCGGAAGTAGCTTCATGAAGGTCAAGTGCGTGAACCGCTTGTTCTGTTCGCACTCTCGGACAGTATCGCGATTCATCCCCTTTGTGTATGAGACAGCAAGCACAATGGCCTTCACATGCATGTCTAGTGATACATGCACTAGCTTCAGTAGCCTTTCTCTGTGATGTTGTTGTACTCATTGAACAACTCACAATAATGACCGTTACATGACTGCTCTATGTTGATTAGATATCGGTCCAATTGAATAATCAATGTGTTCCGTGTAGCAGTCTGTGCACTTAGGTGTGATAATCTACGTGTTCATTCCAATAATCCATGTTTTCGGAGATATAATCCATGTATTAGACATAATAACCCATGTCTTCTTCTCTTGCTCTTTATCTACCATTAGAGCATATCCTCAACGAATCCACACCAAGGCGTCCTATATTTTGCTACCTCCTGCAGTTCTCAACATTTCCTCACCATAATATTAATCTCTGTCACTAATTATCTTCTCTGTATGTTTCTCAGACTCCCTATATTTCGTGTGCCATGTGCGTTCCAGAAGAAGGACCCTCTAGTAATACTATTATCAATGTATGGCTTATCCCGCGCTAGCGTCTTTTCCTCAGTTCTGTATGCGCTGGATGTGTCCTGTTAACTCCGCACTAATGATTCTGTCATACCATCTTAGGACTTCTATTAGGCGCAAGCGTCAGTTAATGAGTGTTTGAAGTGCATTTGTAATTTCTTTAGTCGTTCTGTAATCAGTGTAAATAACCAACACCTGGTCATCATCTTCACGCGGCAGATTCATAACAGAACGTCGTTCTCACCACGGCGCGTGGACAAGCTTTTAGATCTCCGGCCATTTCTCATGCCTGATGCACTCTTGCCGGTCTCTCTGGCTGAGGGGTTACAACACTTTCTCCGTAATCCCGTTTATCAGAGTCTCGCAGCGGGAGAGAACTGTGAGCGGTTCGACCCCCGCTCGTGACTTGCGGGATACTGAGCCGGCCGCTCAGAAAGCAATGGCAAACTACTGAGCGTAATCTTGCCAAGAAATCAACAGACAGCTGAAAGATGCTGCTGTTGACAGCGATGTCCTGTAAAGGATATGCAAAAAGAAAAAGAAAAGAAAAGATGCACTCTTATGCCCATGATGTTTGCAATGCCCTGTGTCCATCTTCGTGCTGGTCAGCCCATGCCTCTACTACCAGGAACCATGCCTCCCATCACAGTTTGTCCCCAGCCACGGAGACGTTTAATATCTAACGGTCAGTATTTTGTTTGTGGGCGGGCGCTTGCTCTCTTGAAACTCAAGTATAGTCCAAACACGCGATTTGTAATCGCACTTGACTGAATTTTCCGCGTGGATTAGCTTTCTATAGTACCAGTGTAACTCAGCATCACGCGAACCCATTCTGACTTCAGAGGTACTTGTAATAATTTACGTCCCCAAGTTAAGGACGAGAAAACATCTTAGTCCAACTGACCGGTGTAGGGTTAAACTTTCTTCCTCACCTACCTCAGCTTCAGCACACCGGATGTTTAAGAACAAGCGCTCTTTTCCATTCGGCTGTGCTGACCCCCCACGGTAAGTATAAAAACGAAATATCTTGACTGCGGTAGGATATGACATTACACAATGACATCACATGCTATGCTGAAGAGCCTGACGGGAAAACAAAAAGCAAAAACACATGTACGTAACTTAATAGATAGTTGCATATACTTTACAGGACTTCACAGTCAACCCCAGCATTTTTGGCTGTTTGTGATTTCTTGGCAAGTTTACGTTCAGTAGTTTGCCATTGCTTTCTGAACGACCGGTGCCGATAGCAACGCAACTGGCTGTCATATAGCGCGCAGCTGTGTTTCGAACTCGGGTATGCTAGATTATGAACCGCCTCCGTAATACCTTCACCACGGAGGACAGGCAAAGGTAAATTACTGTAGGGTAATTGCCTAATCATTCATAAACAGCCAATAAATGGTGGGGTTTACTGCAATATTCCGTAAAGGACATACAAGTAACTTTTTATATCAATAAGTGTATTCAGCTAAAATAATACAATGGGACATGTGACATATTACTGCCATATTAGAAGACATATCACTCTTGTAAAAACCATACTGGGAAGGAAAGTTGATAGCAGGTGAACAAAGGGTGACCAACGATACAAGTGAGAAGATAACATCAAGATACTGGCGACAAAACAGTTTGTCAGGGTGTATAGACAGTGCTGGAGACTCCTTGTAACCAACCTTCACTTGTGGAGACGGCACCTTACTGACTGACTGTTAATTTCAGCCAACAGATGATACAAAAGCAATCTCGGAGTTTTCTTTATTTTCGGGCGAGCTTTATCTAATTCTTCCTTCTTTATCGAGTTGTCCTGAGAAGGAGGTAGAGATCTGTGGTTTCACAGCTAAGCTGCGATATTTGCAGGTTTCAGCCGACACATCCGACTTCAGGGTGACATTTTGTGGATCGAGATTTCCTTCCCCAAACTCCGCATATACGTGTACTATAAATATCACGAGGAACCACATGACGGATTTCAGACTCGTGAACAATTCAGAGCTAAAATGGTTTATGGTCAGGAATTCCCAAATCTGTACATGATTACTTAGCGTTGACTTAGAGTTGTCTCATGTGATTAATGTAAAATAAGGCAGTAAAGAAGCTGGGTACTTGAAAATCATGTATGCTATGTGAACTGTTTTTTCACGATGTCATGTGATATCTGAATTCTGATGTCAGCTCATTTAAGTCATTTGAATAACGAAGACACAAACCATATATAGTACGATTTATTGCCTGGCACATTTCGCTGCATCTCGTCAGATTCACTACGGGAAAACATTGTTTTGATTTATGTCATTGTCAGAGATTACATGTATTCGTTTTAGCTCATTCCAGTTCAGATTATAATTTCATTCTGGGCAAGTCCATGGATGCTCGATCTCCTGCAGAGTATATCGTTCAGCGACTAAGTGTTCCTGTCCGATGTTAACTGATACGCTATCTCCAACTAGACGCGCTGCTCTTTCCTGGCCACATCGATCTGCAGTCCAAACACTTGTACTCAAACTTGTGATGCTGATTCATTCAGTTGGAAGTCCTTGTTTTGGCTGAATCCTGTATGAGCGTACCTCGAGCATGTATTGTGAAAATATAAGATCCATGGAAGATTTTATACTGTCATGTTTTCAATCATCATCATCATGTGCCACGCAGATAAGCGTAGGTGGTCATGTTTCGCCATCTCACGCGATCATCAGTGTCGTGGGTCAGCTTTGTGTTTTTGTCTAACCATGCCATGTGGCCAGGCTATCCTGATATTTACTTCTCTGACGTCCCCTTCTTAGTTTCACCTCAATCTTGTCAATTGTCACCAAGTTCTACTTTAATTATTCTCATAACGTAGCCAAAAAGTAGTGTAACTATCTACGTCTAATTTCACGAATCAGTTTATGGATTTCATTTGTTTCTTGCAGGACTTGTTCATTGATTTGTTTTGTTTGTCCATGGTATTCTTTGTATTCTCCTCAGAAACCACATTATCCATTGCCATTAGGTATTTTTCAGCTTGTCTGCTCATTGTCCGACGTTTCACATCCATTCGAAAGTACAAGTTCTATGTAGCACTTCAATACTCTTTTTATGTTTTCCATCTACAACTAGACCTTAACTAGATCCTACCACATGTCCCATCCATATTGCTGTCATGTGTAAATTACTGATCACATATTGAATCCACCTACGCTGTAGTCTTCCACTTCACGGGTACACTTCTCTCCATGATGAAGTCCTAAGCATGTCTGATTTCCCTCATGTTTGTTTGTCCTCATAATCAGTCTTCTTCAGTATTAGGAGGTCTTGTTGGGTAGATCCTTGTTCTCCTTTCTGTATAATGGTCCAGTAACAAGAATAAATTCCAGACTCGAAGAGGTTCAAATTCTAGACCACCAGAACAGCGGACAAAGGTCTAGTTACTACGCTAGCGAAGCATCCGATGTATTACGTAGCACAGACAAAACGACAGCTGGCAAAATCTGCGGACCTGACTTGTAGTCTAGGCCTTAACGAGAATCATTTGGCCTACACCCCAAAAACGTGACAGGGAAAAAAACCGATGCGGCGTGAGGGCTTCAGTCGATGTTTATTGATAGCTGCCAGTGTTGATTTTTGAAGGAGATAGTGCAAAGTGCAACAGGCATTCACTTACTCATATCAATTACTTTGTACTTTTCGAAGCAAAATCTCAGTTGTAGAGGTATCAGGAGACAGGCTATCAGCTCTTTCATTGTTGTGAACCTTTACAATTCACAGGAGAGGAATTAATGTAGAAATATTAATGTCATGAAAGGTGATCGTGGTGATATGAAAGGTATATATAGCACATTGTGTCAAAGCGCTTGGAGTTTAGTGTCTGATTTCGCAATTATATACACATTATAAAAGAATCCAGACAATCGTTGACACGGTAAGAGGTTCATTTGTATCACAGCATGTGTTGCATTATATTATGGAAGAGGCGTTGTTGAGAGGTTACCTTGTACGCGTCAGACTCTTAAGTCACCGGGTTCAAGTTCCAGGTAAGGCTAAACATTTTTACAAGAATCGTTGATGTCTAAGGATGTTACACAACCTCTAGATCTCTTGGGTAGTGAAATCAGATATCTAGCCTTCTGGGATAAGGGCGAAGAGTAGGATATCCATTGTGCACGTTAAAAATTCCATGGCTTTGGATTGATATTCAATTATCACTATTCTCTTTGGATAACAGTCACCTTCAAATTAATATCCTATTTACGACTGACTCGGTCATAGGATCATTAAACTGAGCCAGGCGATGGATCCTAATATAACTTCTCTTCTGAGGTTGAATAGGGTAGGTAGGGATAATGGCATAATCGAATCGAATGGAAATTAATATTCCACCCCTGACAGATAAAATCGAGTATCCTTATGTTTGCTCGTGCTCTTTAATGAGAGAGAGAGAGAGAGAGAGAGAGAGAGAGAGAGAGAGAGAGAGAGAGAGAGAGAGAGAGGAGAGAGAGAGAGAGAGAGAGAGAGAGGCCTATATTCTTACCATTCCGTCACCAATGCCTAAACCTACGGAAATTTCCTGAAAGCCTGGTCTTCTAACGACTGAACTGGTCGATGGCCTTTGGCTGCAGCCCCAGGAGATCACTTCGCTGTTGACTGATTCATCACTTTGTCTTGGCATTGTTCGACTTCCATGCCACAGAATTGAAGACAATCGACAAATGTCCTTCTCTGTGACGTAAGTGACCTTTTGCAGTGCTTTACCACTGAAGTCGGTGCTCTGGGGTGGGGCACGGAGCACAAAGGACTCTGAGCTTACTTCATTCCTTCTCCATCATCATCATCATCATCATCATCATCATCATCATCATCATCATCATCATCATCAACAACAGCATCATCATCATTAACATTGTCATGCTGATAAGAGTGACTATAATGTTTCACCATTTAACACATTCAGTAGAGTCTCTGAACAGAACTGTTTGCTTGTCCAATTATAACTAAGTCATGAAGATATGTTCCTCCTTATCCGCCTTTTCACTGTTACAACCCAGTTTGCCAGCTGCCGTTAAGTATTCAAATTTACCGCTCCTCACAATATGCGGTATTGGACCGTCCCACATATAATGTTTACAACAGAAGCAAGTTTTCATCTGCTTTCCATAACATCGCTGTCATTGTTAGGCACTTCTAAAATTTACAACCCACAGTGCTACACTATGACTAAATTATGGTATGTGGGGCGGTCATCTTTAAACTGTCCTAATGATGTCACCATGTTCGTCTGCACGGTGATGTCACGAGTGTAACACTCTTGACATCCTTAGCAACAATATTGACAGGTTACATGATTATTGTAATCTCTATCACACTTAAAAGGTTTTCATGTGAAGTCCTCCAGTAAGACTGTTCCATACAGTATAAGTGACAGTTCCATGCATCACGAGTGACATGCCCTTATTTCATGAGTGTCTGAGTATGAGTAACTGCCACATAACCATAATTTGTTTTTAATTATAAATGTATGCCACGAGTGATGTCCTGGATACATCACGAGTGACTGTCCTAGATACATCACGAGTGACTGTCCTAGATACACCACGAGTGACTGTCCTAGATACATCACGAGTGACTGTCCTAGATACATCACGAGTGACTGTCCTAGATACACAACGAGTGACTGTCCTAGATACATCACGAGTGACTGTCCTAGATACAACACGAGTGACTGTCCTAGATACACCACGAGTGACTGTCCTAGATACATTACGAGTGACTGATCTAGATACATTACGAGTGACTGTCCTAGATACATCACGAGTGACTGTCCTAGATACAACACGAGTGACTGTCCTAGATACACAACGAGTGACTGTCCTAGAAACAACATGAGTGACTATCCTAGATACATTACGAATGACTGTCCTAGATACATTACTGTCCTAGGTACATAACGAGTGACTGTCCTGTAAGGTAAAGGTCAAGTTAATTACCCCTCTACCTGCCATGATTCCTACTGGATACATGGCGACAGCCCCACAGTTCTAGACCAGGCGTCACTTCATGCGTGAAGGGGTCAACATTACTCTGGCTGTCTTTTCTGTCCCAGACATTGTCCTAATACCCATTTTCTGCTGAGTCAACCCGGAATCCCGGTCATTGATAAATCATCTCTGACTCCATGAGGACCCGAACGCATGCTCACCGGCTCTGCAGGTAAGATTGCTAGCAAATGCACTATTTTTGCTCCCGGGTATATGTTTCAAGCCTCATATGTGTAAACAAATCAGCACTTGATAAGTGATGTGGTTAATATCACCGACCGCTTTGTCTTCCCAGAAACTGTGCTGGTACCTAATTTAGGTTGGATAGACTGTGGACACTCAGGTCAATGCAATAAAACTAATATCCTGTAGCCACTGCCTCTAATCCCCAATAACGATAACTGTTGACACGAAGTGTTTGCTGTGACAGGCAGTCGTCAGAGCTGAATGATGTGAGTGGCAGGTGAACTAGACAAGATAGATGTAGGCATCTGTCTACACTTGTAATTGCTGAATGATTTGTGTGGCAGGTGAACTGGGCAAGGTAGATGTAGGCAGCTGAAGCCGTGTCTACACCATGCAATTAACAGATTCACTGCCAAAGGCAGACCGGGTCACTAGAATCACGGGTTCTCCTTTAGGAGACAGGTTCGGATCCTCGGTAAGGTGTGGATTATTTCTTTGTCTGTCGGGGGAAAAAAAAAACCTAGCCTGCATAGCTTTCGGCGACTGCACTAGCCAGGTGGTCTTAATTCCCCAGTTTCAAGATTCCCCTGTCCTACACAGCACGTTACTATAGGCAGTAGATAGACATTATTTGGTTTGTTTTGATATTGCCAAAAGAAAAGTCGGTTTATACCAAACATACATATACAGTATAAACTGGGCAGTAGAGGTGTGTCAGTTATAACCTGTAAGTGGTTAATATGGTAGCAGACATGTTGTATTATATATCACATTAAAGAGAGTTGCATAGAGAAAACTACGGTATTGATATTTTAACAGTGCTTTGTTTTATAGGCCCATGGCATTACTGGAATGTTGATATAAAACGATTTATAAGTCCATGGCACTTCAGTTAAGTTTTGACGGTTTCAGCTCCGGAGTGTTACCTTTTTGGTTGAAAACCACAATGTAGAGTAACTTCGACTTGCCGTTTTAGTCAGAGAAAAGTATCTTTTCATACGTTTCCTCTGGTTATTGGCTTTTGATGAGTTGACAATTTGTTTGTTAGCTCTCGCTAGCTTTGAACTGAAATGTACTTCATGCACTTGCTACTATTTCTAGTGCACCGTACTGATGCTTTTTGCTTGTGCATTAGCTTTTTCCTATTACGAGTATCCCTCGTCATCAGGTGAACCCACTCCGGCTTTAGAGGTACTGACAATGAAGTTCATAAACTTTATGGAGGAAACATGACCAACTTACGCCTTATTCCAACCATTCCGTGTGTCCAGTAGTTAAATCATGACGTGGTAACATCTTGATATGCCACCCCACAGCTGTGACGTTTGAGTATCAGTCTTCCACACCTGAGTTTCTCAGCTCGTAGAGGGAGATGAGAGCCCTATAACATAGTACTCGTGGGAATGATACTTTGGTAACTGGTAAGAAAAAAAGTCCCTACACCAACATCACCCCGATATACGAATTGTTAATCTGCTTTCCTCAACATTGTCCCTTGTTAACAGTTAACTGCTTTCGCGAACGTTTTACCCTATATAATTTTATATCTGTTTTCTGAATGGTGTCCAATATAACAATTATTGAACTTTGTTTTTCTTGGAGGTTGTTTCCAAAACAACTACTCTCTTTTCATGAATTTTTTTCTTGTAACAGTTAATCTCATTTCCTAAACATTGTTCCAGTAACAGTGGAACTAAAAGTCTTATATATATATATATATATATATATATATATATATATATATATATATTATATATATATATATATATATGTGTGTGTGTGTGTGTGTGTGTGGTGTGTGTGTGTGTGTGTGTGCGCGCGCGCGTGCGTGCGTGCGTGCTTGCCATTTTCAAGAAAGAATTTGCTTGATGGGAAATGTCTAATACAAAGGGGCTTAAAATCAAAACCTTGAAAGCGTGATAGAAATTACAATAATCATGCCCTTGTCTTGTAACCTGTCAATATACTTGTTAAGGATGTCAAGGGAGTTAAACAAGTGACATCACGGTGCAGACGAACACGGTGGCGTCATAAGGAAAATCTAAAGATGGCCGCCCTACACTTGACATGCTCCAAAGAGTAGCAGCGTTCAGTTATCCGATTTTTTTTTTTTATCAGTGAAGGGAGTGAAGGCCTATAGACATTCATCGGCGAATGAAGGTCCAGTGTGGTGATGCATGCCTGTCAGTCCAACGAATGTATGAATGGAGTAGGAAGTTTCAAAACTTGTCCGTCCGATGAAGAGCCACAGCAGGTGGTCCATGCCTGGTGACACACGTGACTAAGATACATTTTTTTCTTTCTACAGGAATCCATATACTTTATCGGCGCTGGAGGACTTGCATTGAACGCAGTAGTTGACTATATCGAAAAACGATACATTTGTTTTGTACTATTTCAGAATATATTCACACAGCCGCGAGCGCGCGCGCGCGCGCGCGCACGCACACACACACACACACACACACACACACACACACATTTAGGTTTTCATTTGAATTCCCCTCGTAGCAACTATTTAATCCTACACCTATTTCAGTACATAAAAGTAACTAACTTCAATGTTTTGGCAATATAAATTACAGGCAAGGAAATCCGACTAACACAAAAAGATAATAGCAATTAAAGCTATGTATGAAAGTAATCTCTTAGACGCAGAACTGACATGCAGACTCGGCGAAAATGAAGGGCAAGAGATGACTATAATACAGATATTTCTTTTCATGTTACGCAACTATACACTGATGTGTGTGTGTGTGTGTGTGTGTGTGTGTGTGTGCGTGCGTGCGTACGCGTGTGTGTGCGCGTGTGAAGGTAATCTAAAGAAACGGCGATTCAACAACTCCCAGGCATAAATGTGTCAGTATAATCCCAGAGACAAAGCTGGTCACAATCACAAGACAATGGCAACCCGATACTAGGCTCATATTCGCAGAGCGAAAGCAGGCTATTTCTGGCCAACTCTTTTAGTACAACGTATAAAATGTTGACTCTGCGGCGCAGTGTAATTCCCTGCCGGAGTCAGTTTACCCAGCTTAAAGATAAGAGCCCTTGGAATGCTATTGTCCCCCCCACAGACATCTGTAGGATTGGAGACTGCCAAGACATTTGTAGGATAGGGACACTAAGCAGGCAGAGACTCGTTCACATACGTGTGTACACACACACACACACACAAACACACACACACACACGCGCGCGCGCACACACACACACACGCACACTACACATAATCTTTCGACCACGAAATGCCGCTCGGGTTGAAAGATTATGTATGAATACCCGGGTCATTCATTCTGACAAAAGGTTACCTTAAACATGAGCTTTTTCATTTTTAATCTATGATGTCTAATGTAGAAAATATGACATTTACGCCAGAACGCATAACTCTAGAACACAAGGGGATGTATTAAAAGAAAAATAAACTGGATTTGAAAAGAGACAGCCAGTGCATTCTTGGCTTTACATGACAAATGGCAAAGGTGTGAACGTTCTGTGTGGGGACAATGAAAGAACACAGCTACGTAAATGTGTGTTGGTTAATAGGGATTGCATTTTGCCTGTGTAGAATTTAAAAGATGTGTATGTAACAATGGGCATGTAACGCAAGGCTGGCTTTTGTCTGGATCTAGAATGTGTGCAATTGGTGAGGGAGAAGCTGAATTGTCAAAGGAAATAGCTTCCTGCGTTTAATCAGAAACGGAGCTGGCTCTCACTTTTAAATAGCATGGATGAAACAGTTACCAGCGTTTAACCAACATAAATGAAACAGTTCCTCACATTTAAGCAACATACGAGTAAATGAAACAGCTCCTCCTGTTTACACAGTATGAAACAGCTCCTCACATTTAAGCAATATGAATGAACCAGCTACTCCTGTTTAAACAGCATATGTGAAACAGTTCCTCACTTTTATACAACGTGAATTAAACAGCTCTTCGCGTCTAAACATTAGATGATACATTCCCCGCGTTTAAACACAAATGAAACAGTTCTCTGCGTTTAAACAAACCAAATGAAACGTTTAAGCAACCGAAAGGAAAGATATTCTCACATCTAAACAATATACATGAAATAATTTCTCTCATCTAAACAACACAAAGGAAATAGCTTCTCATGGTGAAACAGTACAAATGAAATAGCTTTTCCCCGGGAAGGTTAACACGGTCAACAAATGCCCGCAGAAGTCGGATGTGTCGGCCTAACGGCCTAAGAACGCAGCTCTGCTGTAAACAGGCACAACGCAATCACATCCGGAAAAAAAAACTCCGGATGAACGCAGAAGAAGAAGAAGAAATAGCTTTTCATGTCTAAACAATAAAAAAATTGAATATCTTCGTGCCTCTAACCAACATACAAGAAAGAGTTTTTTTAAGCTTAAACAAACAGGCGAGGAGCAAAACGTACGAATGATGACATCTAGTCTTCATTATTATATGGTGCAAAAATAAGCGTGGCTGAAAGGTTTAGCACACTCGGGCTGAAACTTTCTGTGTGCTGGTGGCGATATTGTGGCTTCCTTCCACACACTCGGGCTGAAACTTTCTGTGCGCTGGTGGCGATATTGTGGCTTCCTTCCACACACTCGGGCTGAAACTTTCTGTGCGCTGGCGGCGATATTGTGGCTTCCTTCCACACACTCGGGCTGAAACTTTCTGTGCGCTGGCGGCGATATTGTGGCTTCCTTCCACACACTCGGGCTGAAACTTTCTGTGCGCTGGCGGCGATATTGTGGCTTCCTTCCACACACCGGTCAGTTGGATTTAACGTTGACTTCTCGTTCAGAAAATAATGGCAAACTACTGGACGTAAAACTGCATGAACAAATCAACTTGAGAGTTCATTACCACGGCCTAAAAGGATATGCAACAGTGTGGAGCGCAGGGCAATTAGGGAAAAGGGGATTGGGGCACAATGTGAAAGGAAAATACAGATTTGGAAATGTAGTTAAACCGACAAACGGGAGTGAACCTATGGCAAGAGAAGAAAATATTGACACGAGTCTGAAAACGAAAGCCGAGACTTATAAAAGCATTGCAATAGATAAAAGTAAAACAATTTAAAGTTGTTCGTGTAAGGAAAAAATTAGCTACATGTTAACGGATGTGCTTGATTTAATAGTAAAGAACAAGATTGAAAGATAAAGACAAGGCTACATGTGAGCAGACAGCATCAAGAGATGGGATAGAAGAGGAATGTCTGGGTGCACGGTGAAGACACACGGCAAACAATGGTGGAGACTCACTGCAGCCGACATTCAGTGCGGTGATGGTGGTGATGGTAAATTGATGCTAGATGTTTGTATATACAGATTACTGACCCCATTGGCGTCCTGTGAATTGTCCGTATTCTTTTCGTACGTACGCTGCGTCAAACATTATCATTATTTCCAGGATTCTTCTTCTGTGTTCATCCGGAGTTCCCCCCCCCCCCCCAAAGTAATTGCGATGTGCCTATTTACAGCAGAGCGCTTTTAGCCCGACACATCCGACTTCTGTGGGTATTTGTTGACCAGGTTAACCTACCCGGGTTTTGCAGGGTTCCTCCAGGTAAAGTCCGCACATAAAGACTTGATACATGCCAACATATCTTTCACAAGGATGCCGGGTCACAAGGTGTTAGACGTGGACAGGGGTGAATAGAGTAGCCACGACCTCAGACAACTGCTGCCAGACGTCAAAACAAGTAATGACTTCAAACGTGGCGAAAGGGATGTGCACTAACTCACTTCCATACTTACAAGACACACTCGAAGCTGATCAGTCCCAGGAAAAAAAAAGGTTTGTGAGCGGAGTGGAAAAATACCTTTAGCGAGGGAAAGCATTGGAGACGCACAAACAACCAACATCCGGATATTTCCGATTACCCAGAGTTCCCTAGAGAAGCGACATGATCACTGAAGCACCTAAAACAAGCCATACGGAATGTTGCTGAACCGACTGCCTGCAGTGATCTCTTTATTCTCACATAAGGGTACACATCAGAGCCAGGATTTCTCATGTCACCTGGGCATTATCACCCCTATAAATTAACTCTTAAATTACGCTTGGTTTTTCCCAGGTTGGTGTAAGATTGTTCTCTGTCTCAGCGAGGTCTTCACATAACTGTTAGAGTGCCAGTGTTAATTATTCCCAGGATTTATTTTACAAATCTACAAGGATGCTATCTTCTTCAACAGGTGTTTGGTCTGGTGGTGATACTGGTGATCATGACCCTCCCCCCCCCCTTTTCCCATTCCTCTCTGTTATCTGATGTTATTATAAAAATATTTCAAGTGTTCACATATATTCGTACATAAACGTGCACATAGACTATGCTAAGTTGGGACAAAAGTACGTTCATATTTCAAGTGGTGCTTGCTTGCTTGCGTTCGCTGGCTGTGAATTTCAGCATGAAGTCCTGTATGTCGGATGAAGACATCATGTTGTCCAACATCAGTGTGATGTCATACAGGACCTGAGGTTTGCGTGAGTGTCCGTTGTCCCATGTCTGACTTATTGGTGTGCAGACTGGTGGTTCCTCGCCATGCAGGCAGACACTCTCCGACTTCGGAAGAATCAGCGATCCTACTACTTTAGCCAGAACCCCGAAGGGATCTGTTACCCAGGACGCACGGCTAGGATGTGTTAGTAGGTCTAGGCCAGTATGGAACATGGCCCTGATGCCTTGGAAACACCTCTGCGTTCCTTTCAAGTGTTCACACATATCATTCATACATAAACGTGTACATAGACTAGGCTAAGTTAGGACAAAAGTACGTTCATATTTCAAGTGTTCACACATTTTTTCCCCGCGTTTCCATCCTGTTTCAGGATATTGCGGCCAATACCAGCATCTTTCAGCTGTATGTTGATTCCTAGGCTAGATTACGCTCATCAGCACGCCACGACTTTCAGAGCGACCGGCTCCATACTCTCATAAGTCACTGGCGCGACTCGAATCACTTCTAATTCTCGTGCACTCACGACAACCACGAGAATATTTGGGATTAGCGGAGAAAGCTACTAACTTCTCGGCCAGGGAGCCGGCAAGTGTTCACACATATCATTCATACATAAACGTGTACATAGACTAGGCTACGTTAGGACAAAAGTACGTTCATATTTCAAATGTTCACACATATCATTCATACATAAACGTGTACATAGACTAGGCTAAGTTGGGACAAAAGTACATTCATATTTCAAGTGTTCACACATATTATTCATACATAAACGTGTACATAGACTCGGCGATGTTGAGACACGCACGTTAACATTTCGTGTGTTCACACGACATATTTAAATGCACACATTGAGTGTGCTAAAGAGTCTCCAGCTGTAGAGGCAGTTTATTTACAGATGTCGCTCTATATAAAATAATAAACTGTGTCAACTTGTCGCCTCTACGTTGACAGGTCTGGTTTACAACCAGATCCCGCCTAACAAAGACATCCTCAAACCCCTTTCGCTAAATAATAGATTATTCCTTCAACCTTTCTCCTCCATCCCCGTTCGCCCTGTTTCCCACATTCCCTCTTTAGGCGCAGTGTAGAGATAAGAAATGTTTGTGGTCCTGCCACATATTTCACGGGCCTGACTTTGTGAAGTACTTGTAAGAATGTATGAAGTAATACCAAGGACAGATAACTGTGTCAAATGAAAACGATAGAAAGGAGTTTTCCCCCTGCTGTGCTGTGTTACAATGACGAGAGATGCACCAAAAGACCATTTTCGTAACTAATTGTATAGTTTAAACATGGCTGCAGACCGATGACGTTAAGGCATTACAATTTAAAATATGAATACGTCAGATAGGATAGCGCCAACTGTTGTCCCAGGAATCTCAGTAACACACGCACGCACCTTTTATGGTATACTTTAAAAGGCAGCGCAAGACAGTTGGACGTATTGTATTTTATTAATTGTATTTATCCCCCACCTCTTCACAATTTAAATCAATGGTGCACGCCCTTTGCAGAGCGTTGCCTCCATCCCTAACCCCAGGTTGATTTTTAGGCAATGTAACGTTCAGCAGTTTGCCATGGCTGGTCTCTCTGGCGAAGGTGTTACGGACGCTGTACTTAATCCCGTATATCCACGTACGAAACACAGCTGCGCGGGATTCGGCAGCGGATCGCGTCACGTTGGTTTCTTACGGAAAGGTGTACTTTTTTTTTAGTTCACCCCCCCCCCCCCCCAAAAACAAAAACATCCCTTACAGGGCCTCATTTGCATCGGTCCAGCAATCACTTCCGGTTAAGTGTTCGGTGATTGATGTTTTGTTAGTTTTTGGGTCCATAGGGCCCTCACTGTCGTCGGATTACTCCGACGACAGTGAGGGTCCGGCCCTACGGGCCCAAAGGTCCGACGACAGTGAGGGTCCTACGGCCCAAAATCTAACAAAAGATCCATCGATCGGTTCAGCAGTTCCCCGAACACTTAACCGGAAGTGATTGCTCGACCGATGTAAATGAGGCCCTGTAAGGGATGCTTTTTTGTTTGGGATGAATTAACAGCAAAGTACCCGGAACGGTATGTGATCCGGTCGTTCAGAAAGCAGTGGCAAACTACTGAACGTAAAACTTGCCAAGACATTAACAGCAGCTGAAAAATGTTGGTGTTGACTGCAATGTCCTGTAAACAGGATATGAAAAAAAAAGTTTGCCATGGCTGTCTAAAAGAGAAGTCAACGTTTACGTGCAACTGATCGGTATAGGGAATGAACGCGGTCCTCGCCATCAGCGTACCGAAAGTTTAAGTTCAAGGGCTTTAATCCTTTCGACCACGCCGACCTCTTTTGTCATACTGCCTATTTCTACTCCCTAAACATTTTAACGTCATGGAGAAGGAAAATCTCCCACACTGTCACGCTTTTCTGGAGATCGATCCTCAGGTGTCCTAACCAGTATAAGGAACATGTGTGTGCGTGTGCTTGTGCATGTGCGTGCGTGTGTGTGTGTGTGTGTGAGTCATCATCATCATTAAGTGTCATGCCAGTTGGCGTAGGAGTTCATGGCTCTCCACAGATCTCGGTCCTTGGTTTCTGAATCAACTCTGCTGATGATATTCCCCCATTGATATCGTATCAATCCACACAGCATAATTTCTCTTAGCCTGCTTCTGCCTCTCTTCCCCTCAATCTTTCCAGTTGTCACGATGTTCTCCAATGCCTCTCTTCTCATTACACGACAAAGAAAGCAGTTTGTCTCTTTCTTATTGTTGTATATAATGTTCTAGTTTCAGGCAATCGTTGCGTTTGAGTGAGTATGTGTAGAGGGCATGTTTTCCTGCCTGCTTAATTGGTAACGTTAAAAAGACAAGTAGTAAAGGACCATTTCACATGACTTCAAAAAATCGACTTCAAAAAAAGAAAAAAAGGCCATTCATGTCGCACGACTCCAAATCGTTAGAAAAAAAGTTTTAAAACAAAAGGTAAAACAGGTTTTAAAAATTAAAAAGATAAGTACTAAAGGACCATTTCACACTACTTCACGCGTATTGAACATATGGTGCTAACCCTATATCTCTCCAGCGAACGAAAGAAGAAGAAGTTGTCAGTATAATTCTCTCAGCCTTCCCTTCCAAGGCTACACATTTTAGGCTTCATTGGCACAGGAGCCTAACTCAATGAACAAACATCTTCGCCTCCAAGGAGATTCGAACATGCGACTACAAGACCGGCAGGCAGCTGCCCTGTTGTGGCTCCCACGTGGGTGTGGGGCCAACCTTTGTTCTGTACATGGCCCGCCTAACTAGACCCTGTCTGCGGCTTTCCCGTGGGATCAATGGCAGGAGCTGCGGGGATCCCCCCACATTAAGTCTCGTTGTTTTGAAGCAGGAGCTTTACAAGCACGAGAAACAGTGTTCACAAAAATAAAAACAAATTTACTGCACAAGATAAATTAGCCTACACAAAATAGTGTTTGTTTTTACTTTTTTTTTAAAAATAAAAAATATCTTAACGTGTGGATCCTTGCAGAGGTTGTAGAGTTCGTGCACTGTGCTGAGATTATCCTTGTGTGATCTATGGGAGGAGACTGAGCATTTAGGAGATATCCGGGCGCGATGAAAGCAATTCTTACCCACTGCTTTACAAAGATATCCACCACGGCCACCCACGACGCGCCAGCTGATCAGTTATGGTTCCCCACAGGTTGGACACCGCTGGCTTAGAGGAAGGGTTCGTTCTGACAAATAATAGGCAGTTGTAAACAATTCATTGTGGAATACTTTACGAGGTAGGCTTCACAACGGTGGTGGGGGAAGAGGGGAAGATGAGAGAAAGATAAAGACAGACATAGAGATATTGTGAAGGAACACGTACGAAGAGGAGTGAGAGACATAGATAAAATAAACAGACTGACCGAGAAAGAAATGAGAGAGCTAAAGAAGGTAAAGATGAGCGCTTTGGGGTAGCTGATATGGAGCTACCCGGCTAATGACATGGGAGTGGTCGGACGAGGGCGAGACACCTGCGTTCGTCGTCCGTCAACAGAGGAGAACACTGGTCGTCTGTTCCCCATGGGCATCCAGGCCTACAGAATGTGTTGGCCCTATTAGACCAGAGCTCCATTGCAGGAAACTGATTAGGGACACGTTTTAAAAATGTTTTGCTTTGCTTGTTTAAAGATAAAGAGTGAAGAAACAAAAATCGAAGAGGGGCAAAAGACAGAGGAAGAGGGGCAATAAATAGAAGAGAGGAAGTGGGACAAGAGACTGTGAGGTAGAGGGGCATGAGACCGAGGGGAAGATAGGACACACCGACCCACAAAGATATGAGGAAGCTATACGAGATAAAGAAGGAAGAAACTGTCATTTTTACTGCCAATATAGTACCTTGCGGTGTATGGCAGGGGG